>JARQOD010001410.1:15000-37500 GCA_033576555.1 Oophaga sylvatica | reverse complement strand
ATTTTAATGAAATAATGAAACAGTTTTTGACCATATTTTATTTTCCAGGTAAATCCATTCGAAGCCCTTGTTCACCTGTAATAAAAATAAAATAATAAAGCAACATTATTCTTACCTATCCGGTGTTCAGTCAGGTCCCCGATGTAATCCTTCTGAAAGGGTTAATGCTAACTGCAGGGACCGCAGCTAGTGCTGCCAGCCTCGCAGTAAACCCCGAATGAATCATCTCTTCTAGCTGACAGGAGAGGAAGTGATTAGTGTGGGAAGCTTAATTGATTGCTTGCCACTTTCACTTCAGGTCAGTCGGGGACACCGCACAGCATCAGTGACGTCAGAGGGAATCCCGGCTGACCTGATCTGATTAACAAAAATAGGGGATCCCCTCGAAAAAAAAATGGCGTGGGGTCCCCCTATTTTTGTTAACCAGCTAGATGAAGCAGATTGCTGAGGCCTTGTATTTAAGGCTGTTAAGGATCCAAGATCCATGAACCTTGCAAGCCTGATAATACCAGGCCACAGCAGTCTGCTTATCTTGGTTGGTTAACAAAAATATGGGATCCCCTCGAAAAAAAAATGGCGTGGGGTCCCCCTATTTTTGTTAACCAGCCAGATGAAGCAGACTACTGAGGCCTGGTATTTCAGGCTGGTAAGGATCCAATATCCATGAACCTTGCAAGTCTGATAATACCAGGCCACAGCAATCTGCTTAGCTTGGCTGGTTAACAAAAAATAGGGGATCCCCTCGAAAAAAAAATGGCATGGGGGTCCCCCTAATTTTGTTAACCAGCCAAGTAAAAAGCAGACTGCTGCGGCCTGGTATTAAAAGACTGTCAAGGCCCATGGATTTTGGCTTCAACAGCCTAAAAATACCAGGCTGCAGCAGCCCTACAATTGGCGCATCCAAAGATGCGCCAATTGTGGCACTTTACCGGCTCTTCCCACTTGCCCTGTAGCAGTGGCAAGTGGGGTAATAAGGGGTTAATGTCACCTTTGATTGAACGGTGACAATAATCCCGGTTAATAATGGAGAGGCGTCAATAAGACACCAATCCATTATTAATCATAAAGTTTGTAAATTTTAAAAAAAATACACAGCCAGAATAAAGTCTTTTAATGAAATAATACACAACACAGTTTTCATTATTTTTATTGTACTCTCATCCTGCGATGCCATCGATCTCCTGTAAAAAAACAAAAATAACAAACCAACACAAATACTCCCTGTCAGACGTAGTCCAAGATAACGAGTGTCCGACGACGAGTCCAGCTCTGCTACATCTGTATGCCAGGCTCAGCCTGACATCCAGACACAGCAGAGCTGCTTACCGGAGGAGATTCCCGGTGGTTACGTCATCCGGACTGCTTTACGGCCAGCTGTCGTGAGAGTACAGCTGGCCGAGATTACCCAGTACCCGGCAGTCACGTGCAGTTATTGCGAGAAGCTGCACATGACCGCCAGGGAGAGGGTAATGGCGGCCATCCATGATGTGACCACCGGGGATCTTCTGCCAGGTAAGGGCTGAGTCCTGACTCCTGACAGACCCGACCGACATTGACAGTGACTCTTTCGGGAAGTTCCTGTGTCACGTACTTCGTTCTATGACACCGGAACTCCCCATAGACTTTACAGGAAAACTCAGATTCCGGTATCCGATATGCAAAAAATATCGGATCTCAGAAACGGAATTCCGATACAGCGAATATCGGCCAATACCCGATACTTGCAGTATCGGAATGCTCAACACTAGTAATGTATAATTCCACATGTGTTAATTCATAGTTTTAATGCCTTCAGTGTGATTCTACAATTTTCATAGCCATGAAAATACAGAAAAATCTTTGAATGAGAAGGTGTGTCCAAACTTTTGGTCTGTACTGTATATATATATGTGTGTGTATATATATATGTATAGATATATATGTGTGTATATATATATATATATATATATATACTGTATATGTGTATATATACTGTATGTGTGTGTATATATATATATATGTGTGTGTATATATATATATGTGTGTGTGTGTGTGTGTGTATATATATGTGTGTATATATATATATATATATATATATATATATATAGATTCAAGATTCAAAGATTCAAAGAAGCTTTATTGGCAGGACTAAATACACATTAGTTTTGCCAAAGCAAGTGTACAAAAGGGAATAGGGATAGGGACTGTAGGGATGTTGGGTAGGGGCTGTAGGAAAGGTGGATGGGGGGCAGATCCAGGATAAGGGCTGTAAGAACAATGGCTGGGGGCAGATCCAGGGTGGGGGCTATAGAAGTCCATGGCATATCATAGTTCTCTTTCTCTCAGTCTATGACATTCGCTCACATACCGCGCTGCTATCTCCGCTGCTCTTTCTTCTTCCCCCAGCAAGATATATGTTTTCTCTTCCTCCTTCATGGTGATGAAATCCGGGAAGAGATGTGAGAGTCTCCTGAAGTGAGTGCCCTTCACTGCTGAGTATTTGGAGCACTGTAGCAGGAAGTGGGTTTCGTCCTCTATGGCCTCCTGGTCACAGTGTTGGCATAGTCTTTCCTCCCTGGGCTTGTAGCTCTGCCTGTGTCTGCCGGATTCGATGGCCAGACTGTGGGCACTGAGTCTATATTGGCTCAGGATCTTGCGGTCTCTGGGGTCCGGGAGTTTCTCCAGGTATGGGGCCAGTCTGTAGTCTCTCTGTAGACTCCGGTACATGGTCAGTTTCTGGGAGCTGATGATGTCGTTCTTAACATCACTGACATACCTCTCCTGGCCTTCGTCTACCATTTTCCTGATTCTGGCATTTGTCAGGTTGTTGTGATTGGTGTTCTGGTCAGGTTGGGTTTGGGTGGACTGTTCAGAGGGTCCTGGTTTTTCTGTTTCACCTACGTATGTCAGGGCTTTATGGTGATGGGAGCTTGGATTGCTCCTATGTAGGTGAGCCCGGAATGACAGTGCCCTCTTTAGAACCGTTAGGTGTAGAGGGAATCTGCCCAGCTCGGCCTGGCAATGCACTGTTGGAGGTGCTCCGATGGACTTGGAGAAGGTATTTGCAGAATTCCAGGTGGAATATTTCTGTTGGGCTGGAATCCCACCTTGACCAGTCTGGGTAGGTGTGAGGACCCCAGACTTCGCTGCCATACAGGAGGATTGGGGCGATGACAGAGTCGAAGATTTTTAACCAGACCCTCACTGGTGGCTTCAGATGGTTAGAGTTTCCTTGGGATGCCATCGAAGGTTTTACAGGCCTTGTCTTTCAGGGTCTCTATGGCTTGTTTGAAGCTCCCTGACCGGTGAATCTCTAGGCCCAGGTAGGTATATTTGTCCTTTCCTGTAAGGGCGCAGTTGTTGAGGACAAATAAAGGGTGCTGGTCTGATTTCCTCTTTCTCCTCTGGAACACCATGATGTTGGTTTTCTTTAGGTTGACCGGTAGTGCCCAGGTGGAGCTGAATTTCTCTAAGATTTTCAGGTTGTCTTGGAGGCCTTTCTCGGTTGGTGACAGAAGCAGCAGGTCATCTGCATACAGCAGGAATTTCACCTGGGTGTTGTTGAGGGTGGAACCTGGTGCTGTGGAAGATTCCAGAGCAGTAGCTAGCTCGTTGATGTAAATGTTGAAGAGCGTTGGACTTAGGCTGCAGCCTTGTCTGACTCCACGGCTCTGCTGGAAATAAGCCGTTCTTTTACCGTTCACACTCACACAGCAGAGGTTCTCGGTGTAGGAGCTTTTGATAACATCATAGGTCTTTCCTCCTATTCTGCTATCCAGCAGTTTCAGGAATAAGCCCGTGTGCCACACCGAATCAAAGGCCTTTTTAAAGTCCACGAAGCAGGCGTACATCTTCCCGTTCTTTGTATTGTGGACGTGTCTCTGAATGAGGCTGTGCAGGGTATAGATGTGGTCAGTGGTGCGGTGGTTGGGCATAAACCCTGCTTGGCTCTTGGTGAGGACGTTGTGCTCAGTGAGGAAACTGAGGATCCTCTTGTTCAGGATGCTATTGAACAGTTTCCCCAGGTTGCTGCTGACACATATTCCTCTATAGTTGGCTGGGTCATACCTGTCCCCTCTTGTGGATGGGTGTGATGAGGCCTTGGTTCCAGGTACGAGGGATGTAGCCGGCACTTAGCACAATATTGAAGAGTTTAACCATTGCAGCCTGTATTTCTGGTGGGCTGTACTTCAGCATTTCTGGTAGGATTCCATCCAGGCCACCGGCTTTTCTACTTCTTATGGAAGAGATTCTCTCTGCTACTTCCTGTAATGTAATAGGTGTATCCACGGGGTTTTGGAAATTTTTTACTTTTTTCTCCATTGCTTTTAGTTTTGCCATTATGCTTTACTGTTCTTGGCTTAGTTCTTCCTTTGGAATGTCTTTATAGAGGTCTCTGAAGTACTGGAGCTAGATGTTACTATTTTGGATATGGATGTTGTTTTTCTTGTCTTTTGTGCCCATGTGGTTCCATAGTTCCCAGAAGGAGTTGTTTTGGAGGGCATCTTGGAGTTGGTTGAGCTTGGTAGAGATGTAACTCTGCTTCTTCCTCCTGAGGATGGTTTTGTACTGCCTTTGTATGGTTTCATAGGCTTCCCTCAGACCAGGGTGGTTGGGGTCTCTGTTTCTTATTTGAGGCTGTTCTCAGGGTCTTCCATACAGCTTTACATTCTCTTGTCAAAACAACCATTGATCTGTTTTCCTTTTGGTCTCTTGTAGTTGACTTTTTTAAGGTCAAACAGTCTGGCCATTGCATAGAATATATTGTTGAGGTCTTTTGTAGCTTGACTCACTCCCTTTGGGTTAGGCTGGTACTCGTAGTTGTAGAAGTGGTGGAGCATGCACTGTATTTCAGGTCTGCTGAAAGCCTCTTTATACTTTAATGCCGACGTTTTGAACCATTTATAGGATGGAGGCCGGTTGAAGAGGCCGCTATGCTGTGGCTTTTGAGTGGATGGTTTCTCTGTAGATTTCAAGTACAGAAGAAGTTGGCTGTGGTCTGACAGGTGCGTTTGTGGGGTGACTATGAAGGTGCTGATATTTGCCAGGTTCATATCTGTAATGGCATAATCTACTACACTCCTCCCTACATGGGAGTTTAATGTACACCTCCTCAAAGAGTCTCCTTTGGTACGTCCATTAAGAATATGAAGTCCTAAACTTCTACATACGTTCAGGAGCTTTTTACCACTTTTGTTGACTGTACTGTCATAGCTGTTTCTCTCTGTGTGTACTGAGTCTTGGCCGTCATTCTCTGCTCCAAATACAGTCATGGCCAAAAGTTTTGAGAATGACACAAATATTAATTTTTACAAAGTCTACTGCTTCACTTTTTCTAATGGCAATTTGCATATACTCCAGAATGTTATAAAGAGTGATCAGCTTAACAGCAATTACTTACAAAGTCAATATTTGGCTAGAAAATGAACTTTATCCCCCAAAACACATTTCAACATCATTGCAGCCCTGCCTTAAAAGGACCAGCTAACCTCTTTTCAGTGATTGCTCCATTAACACAGGTGTGGGTGTTGATGAGGACATGGCTGGAGATCAATCTGTCATGATTAAGTAAGAATGACACCACTGGACACTTTAAAAGGAGGCTGGTGCTTGGCATCATTGTTTCTCTTCTGTTAACCATGGTTATCTCTAAAGAAACACGTGCAGTCATCATTGCAACGCACAAAAATGGCCTAACAGGGAAGAGTATCGCAGCTAGAAAGATTGCACCTCAGTCAACAATCTATCGCATCATCAAGAACTTCAAGGAGAGAGGTTCCATTGTTGCCAAAAAGGCTTCAGGGCGCCCAAGAAAGACCAGCAAGTGCCAGGACCATCTCTTAAAAGTGTTTCAGCTGCGGGATCGGGCTACCAACAGTGCAGAGCTTGCTCAGGAATGGCAGCAGGCAGGTGTGAGTGCATCTGCACGCATTGTGAGGCGGAGACTCTTGGAGCAAGGCCTGGTCTCAAGGAGGGCAGCAAAGAAGCCACTTTTCTCCAGAAAAAACATCATGGACAGACTGATATTCTGCAAAAGGTACAGGCAGTGGACTGCTGAGGACTGGGGTAAAGTTATTTTCTCTGATGAATCCCCTTTTCGATTGTTTGGGACATCAGGAAAACGCCTCATTCGGAGAAGACAAGGTGAGCGCTACCACCAGTCTTGTCTCATGCCAACTGTTAAGCATCCTGAAACCATTCATGTGTGGGGTTGCTTCTCAGCCAAGGGAATCGGCTCTCTCACAGTCTTGCCTAAAAACACAGCCATGAATAAAGAATGGTACCAGAATGTCCTCCAAGAGCAACTTCTCCCAACCCTCCAAGAGCAGTTTGGCAATCAACAATGCCTTTTCCAGCATGATGGAGCACCTTGCCATAAAGCAAAGGTGATAACTAAATGGCTCAGGGAACAAAACATAGAGATTTTGGGTCCATGGCCTGGAAACTCCCCAGATCTTAATCCCATTGAGAACTTGTGGTCAATCATCAAGAGACGGGTGGACAAACAAAAACCTAAAAATTCTGACAAAATGAAAGCATTGATTGTGCAAGAATGGACTGCTATCAGTCAGGATTTGGTCCAGAAGTTGATTGAGAGCATGCCAGGGAGAATTGCAGAGGTCCTGAAGAAGAAGGGTCAACACTGCAAATATTGACTTGCTGCATTACCTCATTCTAACTGTCAATATAAGCTTTTGTTACTCATATGTTTGCAATTATTATATTGCTGTCTGTGATAAAAACATCTGTCAACACACATAAAAACCAGAGGGCAGCAGATCATGTGAAAATAAAATATTTGTGTCATTCTCAAAACTTTTGGCCATGACTGTATGTAGATGTTCCCATCCTTGGTCAGGAAGTCGTTTTCTCTCCCTGTTCTTGCATTGAGGTCTCCAAAGATGAGAACTTTGCCCAGGGCCTAATAGTGGGCAGCTTCTCTTTGTAAGATCTTGAAGCAGTCTGGATTGAAGTAGGGGGACTCTGGCGGTGGTATATAGGTGGCGCAGAGGTGGACATCAGACTGAGAGGTAAGGATAGAGCTGCTGATTCTTATCCAAATGTGGCTGCCTCCTCTCTTCACCGGTTTGATGTACTGGTGGAGCTCTTCTTTATACCAGATCAGTATTCCTCCTGAGCTCCGGCCCTGTTTGATGTTTTTATTTTTCAGGGCAGGGACAGAGATTTCCCTGTATCCACTGGGCACCAGGGATTCGTTTTCAGCTCTGGTCCATGTTTCCAGGAGGATCTGGATGTCTATATTTTTCAGTCTTTGTATAAAGTCAGGGTCATTTGTTTTACATCCAAAGGTTGAGGTGTTGAGACCCTGAATATTCCAACTGCTGATTGTAAGTGAAGTCATTTTTTCTATATATCTTGTGTGTATATACCTTGTAATGTGTAGGACAAACTGGATTTCTGACTGTTTTGTAGATGTGCTTGGTTCCATCCAGTCACATTAGTTTCCTGCATAGTGCGCTGAGCAGGGTCTTTATCTCATCCCTATCTCTGCTCTGCATGTATCTGTGTGGGGTCTGGGTCCTCTGTTTAGTACAATGTCTTTCAGCTCTTTGGCCAGGAGGCTGACCCCTGTGTGTGTATGTATATATATATATATATATTACACTATGTTCCAAATTATTATGCAAATGATATTTTTCTTGATTTTCCTAAGTGGTCGGTGCAAATGACAGTCAGTCTAATAAAAGTCATCACCCGTTAGATTATACATCGAATTTTATTGAAGAAACCTCCCAATGATAACAGTATAATCTCCAAAATGGAAAAAAAAACTCAAAATGCACTATTCCAAATTATTAGGCACAGTAGAATTTCTGAACATTTGATCTGTTTTAACCCCTTACTGCCATCGGACGTACTATCCCGTCCATGGTACCTGGGCCCGTATGACCGGGGACGGGATAGTACGTCCAGCCCTTTAATGCGACATTGCGACTTAAGTCGCAATGATCGCATTAAAATTCCGACACCATCTTACCTCAGGAGAGATGGCGCCGGCATCCCGGGGTCTGTCACCGCCCACCCTCACTCCCGATCGCTGTGATTGGCTGTTCAATTCTGAACAGCCAATCGCAGCCTTTCTCACTGTTTCAGCCAATCCGATGGGCTGAAACAGTGAGATCCCAGGCTAGAATCGAGTACCGATGTACTCGATCCTAGGCCTGGGCATAGAAAGGAGCAGACCCCCCCTGGATTGGCGCGATCGCCGATCACATCGATCGCGCCAATCGCAGGGCACAGCCGCGGTGTATCCGCGCTGTGCCCTGCCTGTACCTGCCTGGATCGGTGCAGTAATAGCACCGATCCTAGGCCGGAGCCTAGGACAGGCCCAGTAGGGTCTGCAGCTGCTGATTGGCGCGATCGATGTCATCGACGATCGCGCCAATCACAGGGCACAGCAGCGGTGTGACCGCTTTGTGCCCTGCTTCCTGACCTGCCGGTTACCTGCCTAGGAATCGGAGCAGTGAGCTCCGATTACTAGGCCGGTGCCTAGCAACCGGCAAAACAAGGGTCTCCTCTGATTGGTGGGATCGATGTGATCATCGATCCCACCAATGACAGGTCACAGCAGCGATGTGACCGCTCTGTGACCTGTCTGCAAACTGGATCTGACCTGTCTGACCGCACTGCAGGGGTCCTCACACTTGCTGAGGATTCCTACAGTGCGGTCACACGCCAGATCTCCTCCTGTGCTGGGCCTTGTGGTGCCACAGTAGCCTGTGACACCACAAACTCCTGCTGAAGAAAGAAGAGAGAAGAAAGAAGAGAGAAGAAAGAAGAGAGAAGAAAGAAGAGAGACTACAAACGTGACTTTTTGAGCCCCGATCCCTGCCCGATCCACCCCAATCCCCCCATTCCCCCCTCCCCCCTTCCCTTTCCCCTCTTTTTACCCCCCCTTTGCGCACATTTAGCAGCCGCCGAGCGTTGATTGATGAAGCAGTTCACCGATCAACACTCGTGCTCGTTTTTCTTTTGCACCCCCTCCGTGCGCACTTCCAGCAGCCGCGGAACTTTGATAAGTGACACCAGTCACTTATCAGAGCTCGTTCCTGCAGTTTTTTTTTTTTTTCACTCCCCTTTCCGCCACTCCTGTGCGCACTTCCAGCAGCCGCGGAACTTTGATAAGTGACACCAGTCACTTATCAGAGCTCGTTCCTGGAGTTTTTTTTTTTTCACACCACTTTCCGCCACTCCCGTGCGCACATCTAGCAGCCGCGGAACTTTGATAAGTGACACCGGTCACTTATCAGAGCTCGTTCCTGCCGTTTTTTTTTTTTTCACTCCCCTTTCCGCCACTCCTGTGCGCACTTCCAGCAGCCGCGGAACTTTGATAAGTGACACCAGTCACTTATCAGAGCTCGTTCCTGCAGTTTGTTTTTTTTTCACTCCCCTTTCCGCCACTCCTGTGCGCACATCCAGCAGCCGCGGAACTTTGATAAGTGACACCAGTCACTTATCAGAGCTCGTTCCTGCAGTTTTTTTTTTTCACCCCACTTTCCGCCACTCCCGTGCGCACATCTAGCAGCCGCGGAACTTTGATAAGTGACACCGGTCACTTATCAGAGCTCGTTCCTGCCGGGTTTTTTTTTTTCACTCCCCTTTCCGCCACTCCTGTGCGCACATCTAGCAGCCGCGGAACTTTGATAAGTGACACCGGTCACTTATCAGAGCTCGCTCCTGCCGTCTTTTTTTTTTTCACTCCCCTTTCCGCCACTCCTGTGCGCACATCCAGCAGCCGCGGAACTTTGATAAGTGACACCAGTCACTTATCAGAGCTCGTTCCTGCATTTTTTTTTTTCACTCCCCTTTCCGCCACTCCTGTGCGCACATCCAGCAGCCGCGGAACTTTGATAAGTGACACCAGTCACTTATCAGAGTTCGTTCCTGCAGTTTTTTTTTTTCACTCCACTTTCCGCCACTCCCGTGCGCACATCCGGCAGCCGCGGAACTTTGATAAGTGACACCGGTCACTTATCAGAGCTCGTTCCTGCGGTTTTCTTTTTTTTTTCCACTTCCCTTTCCGCCACTCCTGTGCGCACATCCGGCAGCCGCGGAACTTTGATAAGTGACACCGGTCACTTATCAGAGCTCGTTCCTGCCGTTTTTTTTTTTTTTTCACTTCCCTCTCCGCCACTCCTGTGCGCACATCCGGCAGCCGCGGAACTTTGATAAGTGACACCGGTCACTTATCAGAGCTCGTGCCTGCTGGTTTAGACTTTTTTTCACAGGCATTTTTTTCCCTATTCTCTTTCTTTTCTTTTAGCTTTTTCCTTTCAGCATAGTTTGCACCAACCACTATCCCCCCCCCCCACACACACACAGTTATAAATAAAGTTCACACAAAGCACCACATTCACAAAAAAAATGTCCCGCTCGTCACGTTCTTCCCAACAGCGCTATTCAGTGGAAGAGGCATACGCTTTCCTTGCCTCCGACACTGATAGCGAGGGAGAGGATCCCACATTTCTTTACTTTTCAGATTCTTCATCCTCTTCTTCTTCTTCCTCCTCTTCCTCATCTTCCTCCTCGGGTCCTGCGGAACCGCCACACAGACGCCCCAGGACAGAAGATGAGGCAGCGCCCACCCCTGAAAATGAACCAGCGCACCCCTCTTCGGACCCCATATGGACCCCGCCCCCCGAAAATTACGAGCCACTGATTCCTGATTTTGTGGCAGAATCAGGAATCAAGTTTGACACCACGGGCCTCAGAGAAATAGACTTTTTCAAAGTCTTTTTCTCTGAGGATTTTATTAACCTCGTGGTGGAGCAAACTAATTTGTACGCTCGGCAATTTTTGGCGCAAAACCCAGTGTCATCATTTTCCAACTGGTCTCCTGTAGACGCAGGTGAAATGATGCAGTTTTGGGGCCTGGTCCTCCATATGGGGATCCTGAAGAAGCCAGAACTTCGGCAATATTGGAGTGTTGATATTTTATACAACACTCCACTGTTCCGAATGGTCATGGCCCGGACGCGTTTTGAGGCCATCCACAAATTCCTGCATTATAATGATAATGCACAGTGTCCCCCACAAAATGACCCCAACTTTGACCGTCTGTTCAAAGTTCGGCCGGTCATCAAACACTTCAGCAAAAAGTTTGCTGAAGTGTACGTGCCCCAAAGGGACATCTGCGTGGATGAGTCCTTGGTTCATTTTAAGGGACGGCTCAGATTCCGCCAGTACCTGCCCAGCAAGAGGGCAAGGTACGGAATTAAACTCTACAAGCTGTGCGAGAGTACCTCAGGGTACACGCACAGCTTTAGAGTTTACGAAGGAAAGGACACCAGGATTGAACCCCTGAGTGTCCCCCCGTCCTGGGAGTGAGTGGGAAAATTGTGTGGGATTTGGTGCACCCACTGCTGGATAAAGGTTATCACCTGTGAGACAGTGAAGGAATGTGTGTTGAATGGGGTGTACATTTCACCTAGGTATAAGGGAAATGTGTGGCTTTGTGAACCTAGTGGTAGAGAAAGGTCACTACATCTTACATTCATTACACACTTGCAGCTCAGGCCTGAAATCACTCAGGTGTTAATTAGGAGACCAGAAGTAGGTGTCTGCAAACACAGTCTGAGAGCTAGCTTAGCCTGGACACAGGAAGGTGTCCCGGCACAAGAAGCGTCTCCAGGAGTATGAGCTATCTCAGTCTGGGTGCAGGAGGTACCCCGGACACAGGAGTAGTCTCAGTGAGAATCCGTGCGAACAGCGGCTGAATAGGAGTGGATCTCTCTCAAGTCTGGACGTTGGATGTGCCTTCAGACACAAGGAGGAGTATCTGTGAAACTCCATACTGGTAACATATATGATATGCGTTGTGTTGGGCCAGGCTGGTAGAGCCGGGACCCGGATAGACAGGGCAATCTATCTAAGTGTAATTAGTGGCTAGACAAGCCCAGGTTTTCTGTTTATGATTTATTTTTATCTGTTTGCTGTGGACTTTAATAAAGCTGGTTGCGGCCAGTTTTCACCAGAACTGCTGTCTGAATGAACTGTTTTCGTGCCATTCTGTCTACCCAGACAGCGATCCTAGAGCTATATCCCCTGGAAATGTTACAATTGGCGGAGAATGCTGGGGCAGCGCAGTGGCTGATACAGTTAGTGCTGGAGTGTGCATGCAGCACAGAGGCTTAGAGACAGCAATAAAGGTGAAGTCTGTTGAAATAGCAGCACAGAAAAAAAAAGTGTGTCAGCAGAAACGTCTGTTTGGAGCAGTCTTAAAGAGACAGGAGCCCTAATAGACTTTGCAAAGAAAAAAAAAAGTGTCTGCACAGCAGAGCTGAATTTTTCTATGGAAAAGACTGTAGAGTGTGTATGTCTTGAGTGAAGACTGCCGTTGTTAAGACAGAGAAGTCTGACAGCATGGATGACAGCATGGAGGCGCTGTTTGAACAAATGGCGCAAGTTAATATGCAACATAAGACTGCTGTGATTGAGACAGATGAGTCCGGCAGTATGGAGGAGCTCGTTGAGTACCTGGTACAGGCCCAGCAGAGCATGCAGCTGCGGTGCCAGCTACAGCAGCAGGAGAATAACCGGTTGTTGAAGCAGATTGCAGCTCTTAGCACCTCGTCCCAGAGTAATGTTGTGAAGGTACCGGCATTGTCCGCTGTAAAGAAGGCGGTAAGACGGTCCCTGGAAAAGATGACACCTCGTGATGATGTGGAGGTATATCTCACTAGGTTTGAGAGACTGGCAGAGAAAGAGAATCTGCCCCTATCTGAATGGGCCATGATGGTCGCCCCCTATCTGATTGGAGAGCCCCAAAGGGTCTGTGCTGACCTGAGCGAGCAGGACAGCCAAGACTATGGCAAGCTGAAAGCGGAGATTCGTACCCGGCTGGGTGTTACGGTGACAGCCCGTGCCAGGGGAGTTCATGACTGGAGTTGCAGTTGGGAGTCTGCAGTCAGCAAACCTGATTATGGAGTTGAAAAGGTGATAGTGAACCGCTACACCCAAGCACGTCCTCCTGAGGTACAGCCAGAGGTCGGACAAGGAGACCACCAGGACGCCAATCGTCTGGTCAGCCTGATGGAGAAGGCCTTCGCCAGCAAAGACTGTCTCCGTGACCAGCCGTCTGAGAGGTCGTCACTTCAGAGTTCCCGGATGCTGAACTCTCGCGGTAAGAGCGTTCCAGCTGTTGGGGACATGGGGTATGCTGATAAGCGGGTTCAGGCCCGAGGGGACATGTGGGTGGAAAAGTCTGATGGACAGTGTTGGAGATGTCGTAAAATTGCAGCCAACTGTCCAATAGAGGGGGAGCCTATGTATTGTGATGTTGGCAGATCCCTCTCTCCCTGCGCAGAGCCTGTGTATGTGTCCACCTCAGCCGAAGAGACTGGACCACAGATGTGCCCGGTGGTTATAAATGACTGCCCAGCACAGGCCCTCTTGGACTCAGAGAGTCCAGTGACTTCCGTATGTGACAGCCTGATTGATAGGGACTTCATCCCTGATAAGCACCTGAGTATGGTGTGCATCCATGGAGACACCAAAGTCTACCCAGAGACTGCCGTGGACTTGGTCCCCAACCTCGGGGAGGTTTCATATGAAGTGGGGGTAGTGAAGAACCTGGTGCACCCCGTTATATTGGGTAATGACTTTCCCCCGGGCTAAGGATCTCTGGGGGAAAAATGTTTTTGATGGACAGTGTGATGAAGCTCCTACTGAGGGTGCGCCGTCCCGAGGGGCGGAACACAATACTAGTGGGCCGTTAAACTTATGTGATGATGATAATGATAATGATGATGATGATCATGATGATGATGATGACCATGATAATGATGATAATGATATTGATAATAATGATGACTGTGATAGTGATGAAATTCCTTTGCAGGTGATGTTGGGAGACGAGGATGGTGGTTCTCGGGAACCGAGTGTCCCTGACTTACCTGTGTCCTGTGACAATTTTGAGAGTGAGCAGTGGCGAGATCCCTCTCTTAGGACGGCACAGGAAAATATAAATGCTCTAAATGAGGTTTCCCAGGAGCCTGGCTCTGAGGAGAGGTTACCTCATGTTGCCATAAACACTCACCTGTTGTATAGGGACACTGAGGTCCAGGGAGAGGTCGTGAGTCAGCTCCTAGTACCTGAGCTATATGGAAGCATAGTGCTGGGGTTGTCACATAGTCACATACTTGAGGGACCAGATGGTGAAGTTAATGTTGTGGATGACATGTTAACTAAGGTTCCAGATCAGGATGTGAATGAGAATGAATTGTATACTCCTGAAAGTGAGCAGGATGAGAATGAGAATGAATTATATAACCCTGAAAGTGACCCGGATGTGGCTGAGAGAAAGGGGTCAGACAGGGACAGTGGGAGTGATAGTGAATCATCTGATGACAATAAAGCAACCAGTGCAAATGAGGAAGGCATGGTAGCAGAGGAGGTTGAGAGTCCTGAGAAGGAAGCTGATGCTGACCTTGTAGCCAGACAGAAGATGGCATCTGAAGTTGTCTTACAGTTGGCCGGTTCCCTGGCGAAGACTAAGGTGAAGGGAGGAGAGCTGAGCTTTAGAGGCAGGACTCTGAAACTGAACACAGCACAAGTGGATGCTGTTGAAAATGAGAAGTTGTCAATGTGTGGTATGGAGCTGCATCGTGCCTGGGACTTTGAGGGAGATGCTGCAGAGGTGGAGAAGGCCATGGAAATGGTGGTCACCAAGCCAGGTGCCTCATCAGAAGCTGAGGTCTCAAGTGAGGCTGTGAGGAACAAGACTGAAGAAGCGGCCGAAGTCGTAAAAGACGTCCAACAGCTACAGGAGAAGATGCGTCTCCATGAGGTCCCCACTAAAGACATGAAGACTGATATTGTTGCATTGCGCGAGCAGCTACAACAGTGTAAACTGGATGTGTTATCTCTTCGCCGGGAATGTGAGCGGTGCCAGCAGTTGCTACAGAGAGTACGAAGTGACAGGGAAAGTGTATACAGTACCTTGCAAGATCAAGAAAAAATGGTTGCACAGGTACCAGAGGAATCAAGTACTTCTCAGAAAAAATTTCAAACTGTGATGAAGGAGCGTGATGAGAACCATGAGCACCTTCTTGAAAAGGACAATGAAGTAAAAGGAAGAATACAGGTAGTCTCTTCGTTGCGAGAGCAAATGCCGCAATTATACGAGGAGGTGAAAGCAGAAAAGATGATGAGCCTTGACTTGTTAGAAGATGTGGATCTCCTGGAGAAAGAAGTAAGAGCTCTGCGTCTTATGCAAAGTGAGCCTGTACAAGAAGAGGAGCTTAAATTATGTGAAATAGAATTTATGAACCAACTGATATTTAGGAAAGTAGATGTGTTAAAAAAGGTTCAAGGGGAATTAGAGAAAAGTGAAAAACCCCCTATACCTTCTGTGACAGCTGGTGACACAGGGTCAGTGCACCAAGGACAGGAGGTACGAGAGATTCTGAGGAAGAATCAGCAGAGGTGTTCTGACGTGCCTGGTCGTACTTCTCTGGTGAGGCACTATACTGAGACTGAGGCTGGCACTAAGGTCAAGCTGAAACCGTGCAGGTCACCTGAGGCCCGCAGAGAGCATAGGCCCGGGAGGGTACAGGGTAGTGCGGATGACAAGGGTGAAGATGAAGCTGATGAGGGCCATGACTGGTCCAGAGTTCACTGTCTCTGTTGGATTGTTGACCAGTCCTTCGGTCTGGATGACCAGCCCTCCGGTCTGGAGAAGAGGGAGGGGATATGTGAGACAGTGAAGGAATGTGTGTTGAATGGGGTGTACATTTCACCTAGGTATAAGGGAAATGTGTGGCTTTGTGAACCTAATGGTAGAGAAAGGTCACTACATCTTACATTCATTACACACTTGCAGCTCAGGCCTGAAATCACTCAGGTGTTAATTAGGAGACCAGAAGTAGGTGTCTGCAAACACAGTCTGAGAGCTAGCTTAGCCTGGACACAGGAAGGTGTCCCGGCACAAGAAGCGTCTCCAGGAGTATGAGCTATCTCAGTCTGGGTGCAGGAGGTACCCCGGACACAGGAGTAGTCTCAGTGAGAATCCGTGCGAACAGCGGCTGAATAGGAGTGGATCTCTCTCAAGTCTGGACGTTGGATGTGCCTTCAGACACAAGGAGGAGTATCTGTGAAACTCCATACTGGTAACATATATGATATGCGTTGTGTTGGGCCAGGCTGGTAGAGCCAGGACCCGGATAGACAGGGCAATCTATCTAAGTGTAATTAGTGGCTAGACAAGCCCAGGTTTTCTGTTTATGATTTATTTTTATCTGTTTGCTGTGGACTTTAATAAAGCTGGTTGCGGCCAGTTTTCACCAGAACTGCTGTCTGAATGAACTGTTTTCGTGCCATTCTGTCTACCCAGACAGCGATCCTAGAGCTATATCCCCTGGAAATGTTACACACCTTTACACCGATAACTTTTATTCCAGCGTCCCACTCTACAAATCCCTCTCTGCGCGAGGTACCGCAGCTTGCGGTACCGTCCGCAAAAATCAGAGAGGCCTCCCGAAGACGCTACTTGGGCAGATGCTCAGAAAGGGTGAGAGCAGAGCCCAATGTAGCGACCACCTGTTGGTGGTCAAGTACAAGGACAAGAGGGATGTCCTTCTCTTGACCACCATACATGGTGATGGCAGCGCCCTCAGCACTGTACGGGGTACCTCTACACAGGTCCGCAAACCGGACTGTGTACTGGGGTACAATAAATACATGGGGGGTGTTGATCTCTCTGATCAACTCCTCCAACCGTACAGTGCTTTGAGAAAGGCCAAGGTGTGGTACAAGAAACTGTCCGTGCACATCGTCCAAATGGCAATGCTCAACGCTTTCCTGCTGTCACGATGTGCACGCAACAGCGATACGACGTACCTTCAGTTTCAGGAGGTAGTGGTTAAGGCCCTGATGTTTGGCGACCAGGAAAGAGCGGGCCCCAGTACTTCTGGAACTGAAGGTGCTCGTATCATACCAGGTCAGCATTTCCCGGGGGTGGTCCCGCCAACTGGAAGCAAAGGTAAGCCGCAAAAAAGGTGCCGAGTGTGTTACAAAAGGGGAATACGCAAGGACACCACTTACCAATGCGACACCTGCCCCGAAAAACCTGGCCTGTGTATGAAGGATTGTTTCAAATTGTACCACACCTCAATGCACTACTAATTTACTTTACAGGAAAGATTAGTTCCAGAAGGGGGGCACATTTAGAAAAGTTCCTTGGGAGTCTACTTTCCAAAATTATGTCACTTGTGGTTTTTTTTTACTGTTTAGGCACATCAGGAGCTCTGCAAACGGAACATGACGCCCGAAGACCATTCCATCAGTCTGCATTCCAAAACGTCACGACTTCCCTTCTGAGCCCTGACTTGTGCCCAAACAGTTTTTTCCCACATATGGGGCACCAGTGTACTCAGGACAAATTGGACAACAATTTTTGGTGTCCAATTTCTCCTCTTACCCTTGGGAAAATAAAAAATTGGGGACTAAAACATCATTTTTGTGAGGATAAAAGTAGGATTTTTTATTTTTACACCTGGGCATTATAAACTTTAGTGAAACACTTGGGGGTTCAAAATGCTCACCACACACCTAGGTAAGTTCCTTAGGGGGTCTAGTTTCCAAAATGGGGTCACTTGTGGGGGTTTCCACTGTTTAGGCATATGAGGGGCTCTGCTAACGGAACATGACGCCCGCAGACCATTCCATCAAAGTCTGCATTCCAAAACGTCACTACTTCCCTTCTGCGCCCTGCCATGCACCCAAACAGTGGTTCCCCCAACATATGGGGTATCAGCGTACTCAGGACAAATTGTACAACAACTTTTGTGGTCCAATTTCTCCTGTTACCCTTGGGAAAATTAAAAAATTGGGGACTAAAACATCATATTTGTGGAAATTTTTTTTTTTTTTTTTTTATTCACGCCAGGGCATTATAAACTTTAGTGAAACACTTGGGGGTTCAAAATGCTCACCAACACCTAGATAAGTTCCTTAGGGGGTCTAGTTTCCAAAATGGGGTCAATTGTGGGGGTTTCCACTGTTTAGGCACATCAGGGGCTCACAAACGCGACATGGCGTCCGTTCTCAATTCCAGCCAATTTTGGTTTGGAATAGTCAAACGGCACTCCTTGCCTGTTGAGCCCTGCCGTGCGCCCAAACAATGGTTCCCCCCAACATATGGGGTATCAGTGTACTCAGGACAAGTTGGACAACAACTTTTGTGGTCCAATTTCTCCTCTTACCCTTGGGAAAATAACAAATTGGGGACTAAAACATCATGGTTGTGGAAAAAATATGTTTTTTTTTCTTCACGGCTCTACATTATAAACTTGCGTGAAGCATTTGGGGGTTCAAAGTGCTCACCACACATCTAGATAAGTTCCTTAGGGGGTCTAGTTTCCAAAATGGGGTCACATGTGGGGGGTTTCCACTGTTTAGGCACATCAGTGGCTCTCCAAACGCAACATGGCGTCCTTTCTCAATTCCAGCCAATTTTGGTTTGGAAAAGTCAAATGGCGCTCCTTCCATTTCGAGCCCTGCCGTGCGCCCAAACAGTGGTTCCCCCCCAATATGGGTATTGGCATACTCAGGACAAGTTGGACAACAACTTTTGTGGTCCAATTTCTCCTCTTACCCTTGGGAAAATAACAAATTGGGGACTAAAACATCATGCTTGTGGAAAAAATATGATTTTTTTTCTTCACGGCTCTACATTATAAACTTGCGTGAAGCACTTGGGGTTCAAAGTGCTCATCACAAATCTAGATAAGTTCCTTAGGGGGTCTAGTTTCCAAAATGGGGTCACATGTGGGGGGTTTCCACTGTTTAGGCACATCAGTGGCTCTCCAAACGCAACATGGCGTCCTTTCTCAATTCCAGCCAATTTTGGTTTGGAAAAGTCAAATGGCGCTCCTTCCATTTCGAGCCCTGCCGTGCGCCCAAACAGTGGTTCCCCCCCACATATGGGGTATCAGCGTACTCAGGACAAGTTGGACAACAACTTTTGTGGTCCAATTTCTCCTCTTACCCTTGGAAAAATAACAAATTGGGAACTAAAACATCATGGTTGTGGAAAAAATATGATTTTTTTTCTTCACGGCTCTACATTATAAACTTGCGTGAAGCATTTGGGGGTTTAAAGTGCTCACCACACATCTAGATAAGTTCCTTAGGGGGTCTAGTTTCCAAAATGGGGTCACATGTGGGGGGTTTCCACTGTTTAGGCACATCAGTGGCTCTCCAAACGCAACATGGTGTCCTTTCTCAATTCCAGCCAATTTTGGTTTGGAAAAGTCAAATGGCGCTCATTCCATTTCAAGCCCTGCCGTGCGCCCAAACAGTGGTTCCCCCACATATGGGGTATCAGCGTACTCAGGACAAGTTGGACAACAACTTTTGTGGTCCAAATTTCTCCTCTTACCCTTGGGAAAATAACAAATTGGGGACTAAAACATCATGGTTGTGGAAAAAAATATGATTTTTTTTCTTCACGGCTCTACATTATAAACTTGCATGAAGCATTTGGGGGTTCAAAGTGCTCACCACACATCTAGATAAGTTCCTTAGGGGGTCTAGTTTCCAAAATGGGGTCACATGTGGGGGTTTCCACTGTTTAGGCACATCAGTGGCTCTCCAAACGCAACATGCGTCCTTTCTCAATTCCAGCCAATTTTGGTTTGGAAAAGTCAAATGGCGCTCCTTCCATTTCGAGCCCTGCCGTGCGCCCAAACAGTGGTTCCCCCCCACATATGGGGTATCAGCGTACTCAGGACAAGTTGGACAACAACTTTTGTGGTCCAATTTCTCCTCTTACCCTTGGGAAAATAACAAATTGGGGACTAAAACATCATGGTTGTGGAAAAATATGATTTTTTTTCTTCACGGCTCTACATTATAAACTTGCGTGAAGCATTTGGGGGTTCAAAGTGCTCACCACACATCTAGATAAGTTCCTTAGGGGGTCTAGTTTCCAAAATGGGGTCACATGTGGGGGGTTTCCACTGTTTAGGCACATCAGTGGCTCTCCAAACGCAACATGGCGTCCTTTCTCAATTCCAGCCAATTTTGGTTTGGAAAAGTCAAATGGCGCTCCTTCCATTTCGAGCCCTGCCGTGCGCCCAAACAGTGGTTCCCCCCACATATGGGGTATCAGCGTACTCAGGACAAGTTGGACAACAACATTTGTGGTCCAATTTCTCCTCTTACCCTTGGGAAAATAACAAATTGGGAACTAAAACATCATGGTTGTGGAAAAAATATGATTTTTTTTCTTCACGGCTCTACATTATAAACTTGCGTGAAGCATTTGGGGGTTCAAAGTGCTCATCACACATCTAGATAAGTTCCTTAGGGGGTCTAGTTTCCAAAATGGGGTCACATGTGGGGGGTTTCCACTGTTTAGGCACATCAGTGGCTCTCCAAACGCAACATGGCGTCCTTTCTCAATTCCAGCCAATTTTGGTTTGGAAAAGTCAAATGGCGCTCATTCCATTTCGAGCCCTGCCGTGCGCCCAAACAGTGGTTCCCCCCACATATTGGGTATCGGCGTACTCAGGACAAGTTGGGCAACAACTTTTGTGGTCCAATTTCTCCTCTTACCCTTGGGAAAATAACAAATTGGGGACTAAAACATCATGCTTGTGGAAAAAATATGATTTTTTTTCTTCACGGCTCTACATTATAAACTTGCGTGAAGCACTTGGGGGTTCAAAGTGCTCACCACACATCTAGATAAGTTCCTTAGGGGGTCTAGTTTCCAAAATGGGGTCACATGTGGGGGGTTTCCACTGTTTAGGCACATCAGGGAATCTCCAAACGCGACATGGCGTCCAATCTCAATTCCCACCAATTTTAGTTTGGGAAAGTCAAACGGCGCTCCTTCCATTCTAAGCCCTTCCGTGCACCCAAACAGTGGTTTTCCCCCACATATTGGGTATTGGCATACTCAGGAGAAATGGCACAACAACTTTATCTGTCCATTTTCTCCTTTTTCCCTTGTGAAAATAAAAAAAATGTTTGTAATAGATCATTTTTGTGACTAAAAAGTAAAATGTTCATTTTTTCCTTTCACATTGCTTCAGCTCCTGTGAAGCACCTGAAGGGTTAATAATCTTTTTGATTGTGGTTTTGAGTACCTTGAGGGGTGCAGTTTTTAGAATGGTGTCACTTTTGGGCATTTTCTACCATATAGATCCCTCAAAGTGACTTCAAATGTGAGGTGGTCCCTAAAAAAAATGGCTTTGTAAATTTTGTTGTAAAAATGAGAAATCGCTGGTCAACTTTTAACCCTTATAACTTCCTAACAAATAAAAATTTTGTTTCCAAAATTGTGCTGATGTAAAGCAGACATGTTAGAAATGTTATTTCTTAACTATTTTGTGTGACATATTTCTCTGTTTTAAGGGAATAAAAATTCAAAGTTTGAAAATTGCAAAATTTTCAAAATTTTCGCCATATTTGCGTTTTTTTCAAAAATAAACGCAAGGTATATGGAAGAAATTTTACCACTAACGTGAAGTACAATATGTCACGAGAAAACAGTCTCAGAATCGCGAATATCCGTTGAAGCGTTCCAGAGTTATAACCTCATAAAGAGACAGTGGTCAGAATTGTAAAAATTGGCCCGGTCATTAACGTGCAAACCACCCTTGGGGGTGAAGGGGTTAAAGAACTGAAAATGCTCATTTGTGGAATTTGCAGCATTAGGTCACATTCACTGAACAAAAAGCTACTTAACTCCAAAACATCCTAACAGGCCAAGTTACATGTTAACATAGGAACCCTTCTTTGATATCACTTTCACAATTCTTGCATCCATTGAACTTGTGAGGTTTTGGAGAGTTTCTGCTTGTATTTCTTTGCATGAAGTCAGAATAGCCTCCCAGAGCTGCTGTTTTGATGTGAACTGCCTCCCACCCTCTCAGATCTTTTGCTTGATGATACTCCAAAGGTTCTCTATAGGGTTGAGGTCAGGGGATTTTATCTTCTTCTATGCCCATAGCAGCCAATGACTCCAAGGTATTCTTTGCAGCATGAGATGGTGCATTGTCATGAATGAAGATGATTTTGCTCCTGAAGACACGTTTCTGCTTTTTATACCATGGAAGAAAGTTGTCAGTCAGAAACTCTATATACTTTGCAGAGATCATTTTCACACCTTCAGGAACCTTAAAGGGCCCTACCAGCTGTTTCCCCATGATTCCGGCCCAAATCATGACTCCTCCACCTCCTTGCTAACGTAGCAGCCTTGTTGGGACATGGAGGCCATCCACCAACCATCCACTACTCCATCCATCTGAACCATCCAGGGTTGCTCAACACTCATCAGTAAACAAGACTGTTAGAAAATTAGTCTTCATGTATCTGGGCCCACTGCAACCGTTTCTGCTTGTGAGCACTGTTTAGGTGTGGCCGAATAGTAGGTTTATGCACCACAGCAAGCCTTAGAAGGATCCTACACCTTGAGGTTCGAGGGACTCCAGAGGCACCAGCAGCTTCAAATATCTGTTTGCTGGTTTGTAATGGCTTTGTAGAAGCTGC
>JARQOD010001410.1:0-10000 GCA_033576555.1 Oophaga sylvatica | reverse complement strand
CACTGTTTGGGTGCATGGCAGAGCTTGGAAGGGAAGGAGCACCGTTTGACTTTTTTCAACGCAGAATTGGCTGGACGCCATGTCGCGTATATAGTGGCCCTGATGTGTCTAAACAGTGGAAACCCCCACAAGTGACCCCATTTTTGAAACTAGACCCCCTAAGGAACTTATCTAGATGTGTGGTGAGCACTTTGAACCTCCAAGTGCTTCACAGAAGTTTATAACGCCCGGGCGTGAAAATAAAAAATCATATTTTTTCCACAAACCTGATTGTTTAGTCCCTAATTTTTTATTTTCCCAAGGGTAACAGGAGAAATTAGACCACAAAAGTTGTTGTCCAATTTGTCCTGAGTACGCTGATACCCCATATGTGGGGGTAAACCACTGTTTGGGCACACGGCAGGACTCGGAAGGGAGGGAGCGCCATTTGACTTTTTGAACGCCACTGCGTTTTTGGAGACCCCCTCATGTGCCTAAATAGTGGAAACCCCTCAATTCTAGCTCCAACCCTAACCCCAACACACCCCTAACCCTAATCTCAACCCTAACCCTAATACCAACCCTAATTCTAACTCTAACCCTAATTGTAACCCTAACCCTAATTGTAACCCTAACCCTAGTTGTAACCCTAACCCTAATTCCAACCCTAACCCTAATTATAACCCTAACCCTAATTATAACCCTAACCCTAAGGCTGGGTTCATATTGCGCTTTACCAGCCCATTCAACACATAGCGTTGACGGGCTGGTAATGGTATAGCATAACGCGATCGCGTTATGCTATACTCACTAGCGCAGAGGAATCAGCGATGATTCATTTGCGCTAGCGGTGACGGAGCCCAGACGCTACAGGCCGTGTCCGAGGCTCCGTCACTGAATGACGGCACGTCGCGAACGCATGCCGCTTTACGTAAAGCGGCATGCGTCGCGATGCGCCCTCAAATGCGGGTGAATGGCAGCGTTAACGGACTGCGTTACACCGCGTTATACCGCGGTGTAACGCAGTCCGTCTAACGGACTGCCATAACGCAATATGAACCCAGCCTAACCCTAACGCTAATCCCAACCCTAATTATAACCCTAACCCTAATTATAACCCTAATTATACCCCTAACCCTAACCCTAATGGAAAAATGAAAATAAATAAAATTTCTTTATTTTATTATATGTACCTAACCAAGGGGGTGATATAGGGGGGGTTTATGTACTGTTTTTTTTATTTTGATCACTGTGATAGTTTATCACAGTGATCAAAATGTACTTTTAGAGAATGAATGAATATTTTTTTGAATTTGCCGCCAGGCAGATTCGGCGGGCGCACTGCGCATGCGCCCGCCATTTTTTTTTTTACTGGAAGAAGACGCCGGCTGAACGGAGGCCAGGGGGAGGACCGGAGGCGAGGGGGAGGATCGGACCGCACCGGGGGGGGGATCGGAGGACACGGGACCCCTCCAGGTACAGGGGGGGTGAGATCGGGGGTTCCGGGACACTATTTCTCTCCCCTCTGATGTGCGATCACATCAGAGGGGAGAGAAATTTACAGGCAGGGATCGCAGCATTGATTTCTCTTTTGCGATCACCAGTATATGGCGATCGCAAAAGAGTGGTGATTGGGGGGGCCCCTATTATGTTCTCTGGGGTCTCGGCTACCCCAGGCAGCCGAGACCCCAGAGAAAATCGCCCGTCCCCCCCGTCACCTCGCGGCGGGCGCAGCACTCGTGCGCCCGCCATTTTAAAGCATGGCGCCGGCACCGGGGGACACCGGAGGGCCCTGGGGCCATGAGGAGGGTTCGGGGGCCACAGTGGGGGTCCCGGGGACCCTTTTTCTCTGTCCTCTGATGTCCGATGACATCAGAGGACAGAGAAATTAAATGGCACATTTTTTTTTTTTTTGTTGCGGTCGCCGTTATAGGGTTAATAACGGCGATCGCAACATCGGTGTCGGTAAAAACCGACCCGATTCATGTTCTCTGGGGTCTCGGCTACCCCCGGCAGCCGAGACCCCGGAGAAAATGCGCCTCTGGGGGGCGCTATTCACTTTTTCCACAGCGCCGTTAATTAACGGCGCTGTGGTTTAAGTACCCTTAATGACCGCCGTTAAAAGGCGTATCGGCGGTCGTTAAGGGGTTAAAACATAATAAAATAAATTCCCCTAAAAATACACATGTTATGTAAAAAAAACAAACAAAAAAATACACGTTTGGTATCGCCGCGTCCGCAAAAATCCCATCAATAAAAGCGTAACCCTAGTTAACCCCTTTAGTGAAAGCTGTAACAAAAAACCACAAAAAAGTAGTAAATTATTCTTTTTACAAGCGGTATCATCATACCGATTGGAAAAAGTGCAATAATACGCAATCAAAACAATGGATATAAATAAACATGGTACCGCTGAAAACTTTATCTTGTCCCACAAAAAACAAGCCACCATACAGCATCATCAGCGAAAAAATAAAAAAGTTATAGCTCGCAGAATAAAGTGATGCAAAAATTATTATCTTTTCTATAAAAGTTTTTATTGTGTAAAGAACGCCAAAACATAAAAAAAGATATAAATGAGGTATCGCTGTAATCGTAGTGACCTGAAGAATAAAACTGCCTTACCAATTTTACCAATTTTACCACACGTGGAATGGAGGAAAAAAACAATTCCTGAAATGCTGGTTTTTGTTCATTCTGCTTCCACAAAAATCGGAATAGGAAGCGATCAAAAAACGTTATGTGCCCAAATATGTCATCAATAAAAAAGGCCGCTCGTCCTGCAAAAAATAAGCCCGCACATGACGGTCGGCCGAAATATGGAAAAATTATAGCTCTCAAAATAATTGCACCAATCCAGAGAATGAAGTCGCCTAATCACTAATACCGCACGAGGAACGGCATAAAAAATAAAACCAATTCTTCACCTTTTGTGGATTTGTTCATTCTGCCTCCCAAAGATCGCAGTAAGGTGATCACAGTGGTTTACTCCCACATATGGGGTATCAGAGTACTCAAGACAAATTGCACAACTTTTGGAGTCCTATTTACCCTTATAAAAATAAAAATTTGGGGGCAAAATGATCATTTTTGGGGAAAAAAATATGATTTTTTTTATTTTCACTGCTTTACGTTATAAACTTCTGTGAAGCACTTCGGGGTTCAAAGTGCTCACCACACATCTACATAAGCTCCTTGGGGGGGTCTAGTTTCCAAAATGGGGTCACTTGTGGGGGGTTTCTACTGTTTAGGCACATCAGGGGCTCTGCAAACGCAACATGACACCCGCAGACCATTCCATCAAAGTCTGCATTCCAAAACGTCACTCCTTCCCTTCCGAGCTCTGCCATGCGTCCAAATAGTAGTTTACCCCCACATATGGGGTATCAGCATACTCAGGACAAATTGCACAATAACTTTTGGGGTCCTGTTACCATTTGGAAAATAAAAATTGCGGGTGAAAAATCATTTTTGTGACTGCGTTCAGTCAGACGAGCATCAATACGGATACAATAGTTAATAAAGTCACCTAACGCAGTGGGAGGGTCGGCACGAGCAAGTTCATCCTTAATCAGTGGAGACAACCCTTTCCGAAAAATAGATTTTTTAGCGGAAGTGTCCCAAGTGGTATCAAGAGCCCATCTCCTGAAATCCAGGGCATATTCGGCTACTGAACGCTTACCTTGGCGCAAAGTTAACATGGCTGCTTCAGCTGTTGCACCTCGATTGGGGTCATCAAACACCTGCCCCATGGCTGAAATAAAAGCATCAAGGTGATTCAAACAATCATCCTCAGTCTCAATCAGAGGGTTTGCCCACATCAAAGCCTTATTGGTAAGCAACATGATTATAGTAAGCACTTTGGATCGTTCAGTGGGAAATTGTGAAGCATGTGCAGAGAAAAATAAATTGCATTGATTAATAAATCCCCTGAATTTCTCACGTTCACCGCCAAAACGAAAAGGAGGTAATTTGGGGATCCCAGAACTTGGGGTTATGGCAGGAGCCTGGGCTCGTTCCTCTAGAGCCTCAATCCTGGCTCGCAATTCCTGGGTAGTCTGTCCAAACACTTGCAAATTATGATTAGTGAGGTCCTGTAGGCTTGCAAAACGGGTTTTAAAGTCTGTACATCTGAAAGGATTGTATCAGTCACCCGCAAAGTTCCTTTATGCGGGCCTCCATCTTCCAGATCTTTTAAGGCAGAAGTGCTGGAAGGAGAAGAGGAAAGGAAAAAAAAAACAAAAACAATAGTGTTTACCTGTGGTAACACTCCAGAGTAAAATTTTAAGGGAATGCGCTCACCTGGAATGGTTGTGAGAAGTCACAACCACTGTCATCACATAAGGTATTAAACGGACATCTGATATCCACAGTCACAGCAGACACGGCTTTCCCAGACCCAGCAGACACTAAACATTGGCTCCTGAATCTTGTCATGTATAGTGTACAGTTCCTATAGCGTCTTGTGCTTGGGTGCGAGGAAAACACAGGAGACATAGGTTGAAATGAAATGACTTGTATTACTTCATACAAGCATGCTGAAAAGTTCACACAGTTTGCAGGAACAGCGACAGGAGACACAGCAGGCCAGAGTAACTTCAAGCACTACAATAAATCTCCAAAGCAGGTTCAGGATCTCTTCTCTGTACCGTAATTCCTCTGCAAACATGGATTCACCAAACAGCAGGTTTCCAGAGTCCAAAAGTGTTCCAAGGTTCCTCAGTAGGGAATAGCTGGAGTACAAGTCCAAGGCTTCCAGGAGTCAGGTCACAGACTGACTGAGGCTTGATTCAGGAGCACTGATTGTTCAGCTGAGGCTGCTTAAGAAGCAAGAGGGAAGAATCAGGGCGGGAACATGAAAACTGGAAACTCCATATTAACTGAGGGCAAGAGCTGCAGAAAGACAGAAAGCAAAATGGCCGACGGAAAACTGAGTTTCAAGGAACATGTCAACAGAGACAAAGAACCTTACAGTCTATATACTACAGGTGTCCTATGTGTGGGCGACACAACATCTGGGTGATCAGGGGCCACGGGCCAAGATAGTCCATTATATTAAAGCAGTGTGGCCAAAAGGATCCACTCAGCGACAAGCACGGAATTTCATCTAGGAGAAGGATGATGCACAGCAGGTCAATGATCAGCCCATCAATCAGACTGTTTACAGGATGTGGTTCTTCGGTTGGGAAGAGAGACTGCTCCTGTCCCCAGCACCTCCCAGGTGCAACCAGGTTATTTTCATAGCCAGTGACAAAGCTTTAAAGGTCTTTTTTCTGAAAACTGTTGGGGCATTTAGGATTCTAGTAACACATTGGTGATGTCTGTTTCATTATAACCTACCGGGGGCAGTTCAGGAGGCATAAACCATATAACATGTTCCCTTTAACCCCTTAACGACCGCCGATATGCCTTTTAACGGCGGTAGTTAAGGGTACTTAAACCACAGCGCCGTTAATTAACGGCGCTGTGGAAAAAGTATGTAGCGCCCCCCACAGTCGGATTTTCTCCGGGGTCTCCACTGCTGGGGGTAGCCGAGACCCTAGAGAACATGATTCGGGTCGGTTTTTACCGACCCCGATGTTGCGATCGTTATTAACCATAGGTCCCCGATCCCCTTTGTGGCCTCTGGTGGTCCTAGGGCCCTCCTGAGTCCCCCGGTGCCGCCACCATGCTTCAGTGGCGAGAAAATGGCGGGCGCATGCGTAGTGCGCCCGCCGCGATGTGCTGGGGGGGGTTGGGCGATTTTCTCCGGGTTCTCGGCTGCCGGGGGTAGGCGAGACCACAGAGAACATGATCCGGGTCGGTATTTACCGACCCCGGTGTTGCGATCGCCGTTATAACAGTATAATGGCGACCGCAAAAAAAACCCCCCAAAAAAACAATTTCTCTCCCCTCTGATGTGATCGCACATCAGATGGGTGAGAATTAGGGTCCCCCATCACCTTAGGTTCCCATGTAGTGGTCCACCGGTCCCCTAGCCCCTCCTTCCTCTGGCAGAAAGAAAATGGCGGGCGCATGCTCAGTGCGCCCGCCAAGATCTGCCTGCACCGGGCAACCAAGGAGAATTTTCTCATTGGCTGCTGGGTTTTGATTACTGTAATAGACCCTATCACAGTGATCAAAACCCCAATATTTCTAAATATGGCAGCACTTGGGCTGTGGTTTCTCTCTTCTCTCCCTGTAGTTGTTCTGGGAGAGAAGAGAGATAGCCTACAGTTCAAGCGCTGCCTGTCAGTAAAAAAAACACTTAAGTGTCCACAAGCGTCCTATTTAGTAATCCCCGTAATCCCCGTATACCCATCACCATTGTCAAGGGATTATAAAAAAATATTTTTTTTTTATAATTTTTTTTTAATAATTTTTTGAAGTTAGGGTTAGGGGTGTTAGGGTTAGGAGGAAAAAAAATACTAGAGTTAGATTAGGGTTAGTATATCTTTATGCAGCGAAATAAATAAAATGGCCTCAGAGTGTTCAGCGCGGAGCAAGCATACAGCCTGCTTTGCTCCGGCAGCGAAACGGAATCTGCTTCTGAAGCTGAGCCGTTTTCAGACAGTGACAACGACTCTTACTCCACGGGATCCCCCAGCCCGATGGTAGCGGAGTCGGTCGTCACTGCTGAAGGCTCAGAGGAGGCAGGACCAAGTACCGCAGTCCCCCCATCGCTGTGGTATAATGACACCTCATTTTCTCCCTTTTTCTGCTGTTCCAGGAATAAGAGTACAGTCATGGAAGAAAGTTTTGAGAATGACACAAATATTAATTTTTGCAAAGTCTACTGCTTCACTTTTTCTAATGGCAATTTGCATATACTCCAGAATGTTATAAAGAGTGATCAGCTTAACAGCAATTACTTGCAAAGTCAATATTTGGCTAGAAAATGAACTTTATCCCCCAAAACACATTTCAACATCATTGCAGCCCTGCCTTAAAAGGACCAGCTAACCTCTTTTCAGTGATTGCTCCATTAACACAGGTGTGGGTGTTGATGAGGACATGGCTGGAGATCAATGTCATGATTAAGTAAGAATGACACCACTGGACACTTTAAAAGGAGGCTGGTGCTTGGCATCATTGTTTCTCTTCTGTTAACCATGGTTATCTCTAAAGAAACACGTGCAGTCATCATTGCAATGCACAAAAATGGCCTAACAGGGAAGAGTATCGCAGCTAGAAAGATTGCACCTCAGTCAACAATCTATCACATCATCAAGAACTTCAAGGAGAGAGGTTCCATTGTTGCCAAAAAGGCTTCAGGGCACCCAAGAAAGACCAGAAAGCACCAGGACCGTCTCTTAAAAGTGTTTCAGCTGCGGGATCGGGCTACCAGCAGTGTAAAGCTTGCTCAGGAATGGCAGCAGGCAGGTGTGAGTGCATCTGCACGCACTGTGAGGCGGAGACTCTTGGAGCAAGGCCTGGTCTCAAGGAGGGCAGCAAAGAAGCCACTTCTCTCCAGAAAAAACATCAGGGACAGACTGATATTCTGCAAAAGGTACAGGCAGTGGACTGCTGAGGACTGGGGTAAAGTTATTTTCTCTGATGAATCCCCTTTTCGATTGTTTGGGACATCAGGAAAACGCCTAATTCGGAGAAGACAAGGTGAGCGCTATCACCAGTCTTGTCTCATGCCAACTGTTAAGCATCCTGAAACCATTCATGTGTGGGGTTGCTTCTCAGCCAAGGGAATCGGCTCTCTCACAGTCTTGCCTAAAAACACAGCCATGAATAAAGAATGGTACCAGAATGTCCTCCAAGAGCAACTTCTCCCAACCCTCCAAGAGCAGTTTGGCGATCAACAATGACTTTTCCAGCATGATGGAGCACCTTGCCATAAAGCAAAGGTGATAACTAAATGGCTCAGGGAACAAAACATAGAGATTTTGGGTCCATGGCCTGGAAACTCCCCAGATCTTAATCCAATTGAGAACTTGTGGTCAGTCATCAAGAGACGGGTGGGCAAACAAAAACCTAAAAATTCTGACAAAATGAAAGCATTGATTTTGCAAGAATAGACTGCTATCAGTCAGGATTTGGTCCAGAAATTGACTGAGAGCATGCCAGGGAGAATTGCAGAGGTCCTGAAGAAGAAGGGTCAACACTGCAAATATTGACTTGCTGCATTAACTCATTCTAACTGTCAATATAAGCTTTTGTTACTCATATGTTTGCAATTATTATATTTCTGTCTGTGATAAAAACAACTGTCAAAACACAATAAAAACCAGAGGGCAGCAGATCATGTGAAAATATAATATTTGTGTCATTCTCAAAACTTTTGGCCATGACTGTAGATGTCACCAATTTTACCCCCACTGATTTTTTCCAAATTTTCATTAGCCCCGAAGTCCTAGAATTAGTCGTCCACCAAACAAATCTATATGCTCGACAATACATTTCCCAAAAACCCATTGCCTTTCATTCCTGTTCCTGGATGCCCACAAATGTCGCCGAAATAAGAAAAATTTTAGGCCTTACCCTGAATATGGGTTTAGTAAAAAAAAAAACACACTCCGCTCTTACTGGGCAACAAAAGCTGTCCACAGCATCCCTGTATTTGCAGCCGTCATGTCCCGAGTCCGTTATGAAGCCCTGATGAGATTTCTCCACTTCAGTGACAATTCCCAAGCCCCCCAAGAACTGACCCCAACTATGATCGGCTAAATAAATTGAGACCCCTAATTTCCCTCCTACAAAATTCATTTCTTAATTCCTATACCCCAGAGCAAAACGTGGCAGTAGACGAGTCCATGATGAGCTTCAAGGGCCGTCTGTCATTCCGCCAATTTATCCCCTCCAAACGTGCCAAATATGGCGTAAAATTATACAAAATGTGTGAGAGCTCATCAGGGTACACATCCACCTTCCTAATTTATGAAGGTAGGGACCCCCAAATAAACCCCCCAAACTGCACCCATACAATTGGCATCCCAGGCAAAATTGTGTGGCAGCTAATGACACGTGATATGGAAATTTAATTAGGATAAAAATATCCTGTGTTTGCTGCTTGCCATGTCCAAATCTCTATATAATGTCTTTTTGAGCGCTCAGAACGAAATGAGGACTGTCCACACGAAAGTGTCAGTATAACAGTTCGTCAAAGACATACATTTATTATTCATTCAAGGTTTTATACGTTTACAAAAAGGGGCTGGTTAGTCAATTAACATACAATTAAAAGCTGCTAGATTATTGGCTGTTCTAGTGTAAATATGATAATTATGATAATCATGATTAAAAGAGCTGAAGTTGCAGAATTATTGTTTATATTCTTGTAACCTAGTTGCCTTGCATAACTATAATGTAAACAACAGATATCTAATAGGACATTTTGTACTTCATGCATTTGTTCCTTTACGAAGGTCTTATGAAGGCCAGATTTCTTTAAAACGACTGATTATATCTGGCCTAGAAATATGTGAGCACAAGGTTTTTTAGCAAGTGAAATCTATCTAACTGTGAACTGTGAATACATATATGTGAATATACTTTGAATATATGGAATTCATATATATTTCCATGACAGTCCCCCCTTAGATACCACTTGCCCTAAAAACCTGCTCCTGGCCCAAAGCGCTGCAACTCTTTTATGCTGCCGGTGAGTTGAGACACCCCTAGTACATGCCTCCCCCACGAATACAGACTTTTCGCAAATGGGCGGTCAGGAGGACTGTCCTGTCGGGGGTTTATGTGTTTGCAATCATAATCTCATAGTTGATATGATGTTTCATCAAGGATGTGTATTCTCAGTCTGGAGGTAGTTCGGAGATCTGGTCAAGCCAGGCAGTTCCATCCGGACTGGTGCGAGGTCCAAGATGGTGAGTGGCATCAAATTGGTAGTCTCCTGAACAGTTTTTTCCATTATCCTGCGGATATAGTGGCAATAGTGACTCAAATCCTGCTTTAACTTGGTCTCTGGCCTTGAACTCATCAGGTAGGTCATCTGGTCATCTGTCTGGTCAGTCAGAGCATCCACGACATCCTTCATGGCTTAGGTGTCTCTCCTGGTACGGGAGCTTCCTTGCAA
>JARQOD010001409.1:0-99017 GCA_033576555.1 Oophaga sylvatica | reverse complement strand
AAATCACACACAGTAAAGTGCAGAGGGCAAGGACCCCCAAATCACTAATGTGCAGAGGGCAAGGACCCCCAAATCACACACTAACATGTGCAGAGGGCACGGACCCCCAAATCACACACTAACGTGCAGAGGGCGCGGACCCCCAAATCACACACTAACGTGCAGAGGGCAAGGACCCCCAAATCACACACTGTAACATGCAGAGGGCACGGACCCCCAAATCACACACTGTAATGTGCAGAGGGCGCGGACCCCCAAATCACACAGTAAAGTGCAGAAGGCAAGGACCCCCAAATCACTAACGTGCAGAGGGTAAGGACCCCCAAATCACACACTAACATGTGCAGAGGGCGCGGACCCCCAAATAACACACTAACGTGCAGAGGGCACGGACCCCCAAATCACACTAACGTGCAGAGGGCGCGGACCCCCAAATCACACACTAACGTGCAGAGGGCACGGACCCCCAAATCACACTAACGTGCAGAGGGCGCGGACCCCCAAATCACACACTGTAACGTGCAGAGGGCACAGACCCCCAAATCACACTAACATGCAGAGGGCATGGACCCCCAAATCACACACTGACGTGCAGAGGGCAAGGACCCCCAAATCACACACTAACATGTGCAGAGGGCACGGACCCCCAAATCACACTAACGTGCAGAGGGCGCGGACCCCCAAATCACACACTAACGTGCAGAGGGCACGGACCCCCAAATCACACTAACGTGCAGAGGGTGCGGACCCCCAAATCACACACTAACGTGCAGAGGGCACGGACCCCCAAATCACACTAACATGTGCAGAGGGCGCGGACCCCCAAATCACACGTGCAGAGGGCATGGACCCCCAAATCACACTAACATGTGCAGAGGGCACGGACCCCCAACTCACACTAACGTGCAGAGGGCGCGGACCCCCAAATCACACACTGTAACGTGCAGAGGGCACGGACCCCCAAATCACACTAACATGTGCAGAGGGCGCGGACCCCCAAATCACACACTAACATGCAGAGGGCACGGACCCCCAAATCACACACTGACGTGCAGAGGGCACGGACCCCCAAATCACACTAACATGCAGAGCGCACGGACCCCCAAATCACACATTGACGTGTAGAGGGCACGGACCCCCAAATCACACACTGTAACATGTGCAGAGGGCGCGAACCTCCAAATCACACTAACGTGCAGAGGGCACGGACCCCCAAATCACACACTAACGTGCAGAGGGCACGGACCCCCAAATCACACACTGACGTGCAGAGGGCGCGGACCCCCAGCCTTACATCCACCGCCACACTGTGGCTTCGCATCGCGCACTCGATATCATACGGTACGTCATGTCACACAGTATGGCGGCATTGGGGATAAACCACAGGAATGCTGCTGTGCGGGGTCCTGTGCCGCAGTGGTCTCGAGTCTGTAGGACGGCGGATTAACTGCTCCATTTATGCACCATGAATTAGGGAGGGTCCCGGGGCCGAGATCGGCTCTACCGATGCCTTATAGGATAATTAGGTCGTAGTCAGGTGGGATCATGGGGGGATTCAGGATGTGAGGGTCCGGCCCCTGATCCCAGTATCAGCACCTCACTGGTCACGGAGCGATGTGTCCTGGGCCGCGCACCTTCCACCCAGCACTTTATATATTCTGTACTGACACTTTAATAAAAATGAAAAGAAATCTGTGACCAAAAGTTCTTCTCTGCGTCAAAACTCAGATCTGTGACCTCTGCTCCGGTCACATCGAGATCTGCAGCCTCTGCTCCAGTCACATCCAGATCTGCAGCCTCTGCTCCGGTCACATCCAAATCTGCGGTCTTTGCTCCGATGACATTCAGATCGCCGACCTCTGCTCCGGTCACATCCAGATTAGCGGCCTCTGCTCCGGTCACATCCAGATCAGCGGCCTCTGCTCCGGTCACATCCAGATCTGCAGCCTCTGCTCCGGTCACATCCAGATCAGCGGTCTCTGCTCTGGTCACATCCAGATCTGCAGCCTCTGCTCCGGTCACATCCAGATCTGCGGTCTTTGCTCCGATGACATTCAGATCTCCGACCTCTGCTCTGGTCACATCCAGACTTCCGGCCTCTGCTCCGGTCACATCCAGATCAGCGGCCTCTGTTCTGGTCACATCCAGATCTGCGGCCTCTGCTCCGGTCACATCCAGATTAGTGGCCTCTGCTCCTGTCACATACAGATCTGCAGCCTCTACTCCAGTCACATCCAGATCTGTGGTCTCTGGTCTGATCACATCCAGATCTGCAGCCTCTGGTTTGGTCACATCTAGCTCTACAGCCTCTGTTCCGGTCACCTCCCATATCTGCGGCCTCTGCTCTAGTCACATCCAGATCTGTCACAAATAATTACACAACGAAGAGTTGTCCACAACGTCGGCACATCTTGGCTGCTGTCGGTTGCTCCAATATTCGCGCTCATTTTCCCGCTTCCAAGACCTCAACTACAAGAATTTCCCTCCACGTGATCCACAACGCACCCCGGACAGGCGCCATAGTCAGAGATTTTGCATTGGGGCCCAAGAGCTTCAACTTATGCCCCGAGGAGGGAGCCCTGGTTGATTTTTCGGTGGCCCCGAGGAGGGAGCCCTGGTTGATTTTTCGGTGGCCACGTTGAGGGACCCCTGGTTGATTTTTCGGTGGCCCCGAGGAGGGAGCCCTGGTTGATTTTTCGGTGGCCACGAGGAGGGAGCCCTGGTTGATTTTTCGGTGGCCCCGAGTAGGGAGCCCTGGTTGATTTTTCGGTGGCCCCGAGGAGGGAGCCCTGGTTGATTTTTCGGTGGCCCCGAGGAGGGAGCACTGGTTGATTTTTTGGTGGCCATGAAGAGGGAGCTCTGGTTGATTTTTTGGTGGCCACGAGGAGGGAGCCCTGGTTGATTTTCGGTGGCTACGAGGAGGGAGCCCTGGTTGATTTTTCGGTGGCCCCAAGGAGGGACCCCTGGTTGATTTTTCAGTGGCCCCGAGGAGGGAGCCCTGGTTGATTTTTCGGTGGCCACGAGGAGGGACCCCTAGTTGATTTTTCGGTGGCCCCGAGGAGGGAGCACTGGTTGATTTTTTGGTGGCCATGAGGAGGGAGCACTGGTTGATTTTTTGGTGGCCATGAGGAGGGAGCCCTGGTTGATTTTCGGTGGCTACGAGGAGGGAGCACTGGTTGATTTTTTGGTGGCCATGAAGAGGGAGCCCTGGTTGATTTTTTGGTGGCCACGAGGAGGGAGCCCTGTTTGATTTTTCGGTGGCCATGAGGAGGGAGCCCTGGTTGATTTTCGGTGGCCACGAGGAGGGAGCCCTGGTTGATTTTTCTGTGGCCACGAGGAGGGACCCCTGGTTGATGTCCTGGTGGTGTTGTACCCCAGGGTGTTGACATTTTCCGCTTCTCGCGATTCTCCGGAGATGACTTTTTTCTGGATAAATGAGCTCAGAAATAAAATGACAATGGAGAGAACACGTGGAGCAGCGGAGAGAGCGCCCACCGCGTCCCTGCCCGAGGGGCCGCCGTCCTGTTTATCCAGCAGGAAGAGACGCGTCTGTTCCGCACACGCAGCAGCTTTACGGCAGAGAATCATCCAGCTGCTTCAGCACAAAGTCACGTTAACCCCTCTGTAGTGCAGCAGGCTTGGGTCGGTGTGACAGGCAGGGACCACAGGAAAAGTCCACAGCAAAACGTCTTTTAATTGTCCAAAACTCACGCAGGGTACAGCACACGGTATCCTCCGGATCACAGCCGGGAAAACAAGACCGTTCAGAAATGTCCGGTTGCTGAGGGCGACTGCACCACCGGGTCACGCTGCGGGGTGCCGGGAGTATCACACTGCTTGTACCTGGGACAGATGGAAATCCCAGTCGGTACTAAAGATGACTGTCATCCAGATACGCCAATGCATACTTCGGATGAGGCTCTAACACTACGTCCATCAGCCTCTGGAATGTGGCAGAGCCCCATGTAACCCAAAAGGGAAGGCAGCATAGTGATGGAGACCCTCTGGCGTTATAAATGCGGTCTTCTCTTTAGCCGATTCTGTTAACGGGACCTGCAGTAACCTTTGGTGAGATCGAGCATGGTGAAGTACTGGGCCTTCCTCAGTCTTTCAATAAGCTCGTCCACCCGGGCATGGGATAGGGGTCAAATTTTGACACCTCATTTAACTTCCTGAAGTCATTACAGAAGCGTAGTGACCCATCTGGTTTAGGTATTAGCACAATGGGGCTAGCCCACTCACTACGGGACTCCTCGATGACTCCCGATTTAAGCATTTGCTTCACTTCAGCCGCTATGGCTTGCCTCCGGGCTTCTGGCACCCTTACCTGGGCCTCGGTGACAATGTCATGTTGGATCACCGAGGTCCGCCCCAGCAGCTCTGAGAATACGTCCATATTCTGCTGCACCAAAGCTCGAGCCTCCTGTTGCTGCTGTTTTTACTTTTACCTCACACCCGGCCGCATCCCTGCCCGCGGCCAGAGGGTTCCCCGTTGGTACGCCTGTAGTCACCTCCGTGAACATGCACTCCCGGTCCTTCCAGGCTTTAAGCAGGTTAACATGGTACAGTTGCTCAGGCTTCCTTTTTCCGGGTTGGTGCACCCTAATTCACTTCGCCCACCTTCCCTCGTATCTCAAATGGCCCCTGCCACTTGGCCGTCAGCTTACTCTCGGGTGGGTACGAGTACCAACACGCGGTCCCCTTCTTTAAAGGTCCTGACCATGACCCTTTTCTTATACATGCGGCTCTGAGCGGCCTGGGCATCCAACAGATGCTCCTTTACTATGGGCCGCACGGCTGCAATCCGATCCTGCATACTTGCCACATGCTCGATGACACTCTTATACGGAGTGGGCTCCTGTTCCCACGTCTCCTTGGCTACATCCTTCAGTCCCCTCGGTGCCTACCATACAATAGCTCACCCATGGCGCCTGCGGTACCTCACTGATGGCGAACATTAGATAGGGCAGTAACATCCCAATCTAATATGTGTTGGTGGCCCCAAGCGGATTTTACTATTGGCCCTACCAGATCTATCGCAATCTGCTCAAAAGGTACCTCTATAATGGGCAGAGGCACCAATGGACTCCGGTAGTTCGCGGTGGATGAGGTTAGTTGGCACTCCGTACATGTATCACAGTACCTCTGGACCTCAGCGTAGATACCAGGCCAAAAAAACCGCAGTATGCGCTCCTGCATCTTTTTGGCCCCCAAATGCCCTCCCAGCATCTGAGTGTGAGCCATGTCGAGCAACGCCCGACGGTAGGATTGGAGCACTACCAGTTGTTCTACCACCTCATCCCGGATTTTATCAACCCTGTACAGTAACTCCTGGTTGATCGCCATCCGTGGGAACATCGTCTCCTCACCCGGTTGCTGAGCCACCCCATTTACCTCGATTACTCTATCCCATACCCGGGTCAGAGTGGGATCCTGGAGTTGGGAGGTCCAGGGAACACTTCCAGCTCGTGGATCAGTAGGGTCTCCTCGACTTCTCCTGCCAATACCTCTAAGGGAAACCTATCGGGGTTACACTCAGTCCCTAGGTTGGAGACCCATATGGCAAGTATCCCTGACTCGGGATCTTCGGGTTCTGCGCCTGGAATAACATTTACCTTGAGAGGGTTGACCCTGGTCTTCCACAGGGACCAGAACAGGGGTAAGTCTCTTCCCAATACAGTCCCATACGGAAGAGTCTTTACCACTCCCACCACATGTTTTATCTCTCCACACGGGGTGGAAAAAGTAACCTCCGTGGTCGGGTACTCTCGGAGATCCCCATGTATGCACGCCACCCCAACCTTCCGTTCATTGGAATTATCCCCAGCAACCAGGGACCCATGTACCAGAGTCCCAAGCTCCCTGAGTCCAAGGGAGCATCTGACTGGTACCCATTAACGAGCACCTTGCACAGCTGGGGTTCGGTACCGGCAGGGCCTGTAGTAGCAGTGCAAACTGGCAGGGCATACATAGACACACAGTGCGTACACCCGCAGTCCATGGGTTCTGCTGTTTGGGGGCAGTTGGCAACCACATTTCCAGGCCCTTGGCATCGCCAACACTTAACTGCGACACGAGGGGACCTTGGGGCCAATTTAGGGGACATGGGTCTGTTGTCACTCTCCTTCCGAGATATCCCCTCAGTACGGGCACGATCCTTATTGGCCCCGGTGGAGGGTCGTGGACTTTTCCCAGGCTCCTGAGAGCTGGCGGGGCCCGACGTGACAGCCGTAATAGAGCAGTGTCTCGCATAAAGTCCTGAGTGGCGGTATACCGCTCAATCAGTCCTACCACCTGGTCCAGAGTGCCAGGGTCCCCTTGCCCCACCCAACAATGTATGGCTGCTGGCAGAGCCCTCACCAGCTGGTCAGCCAACACCATCTCTACCATCTGGAACGGGGTTAAGGCCTCAGACGAGCCATTTTTTAACCAGTTGCAGCAAGTCATGGGCCTGAGACCGGGCAGGGCGAGACTCGGAAAAGGACCACGGCAACACCCGTTGGGCCCGCACATAAGTGTTAAACACCAGTCTGGCAAGGATCTCACCTCTCAGCTTCTCATAGTCCAGGGCATCGTCCTGACTGCGGTCCAGGTCGGCCTTCTGGGCATCTCTCTTCAGGAAGCGGGCCACCACTTCAGCCCACTGGGTCACCGGCAAGCTGACCTGCTATGCAGTGCGTTCAAAGACGGTGAGAAAGGCCTCCATGTCGTCCTCAGGCGCCATCTTCCTCAGCGCCGACCGGACCTTGTACCGGGCTTTTGACCGGAAAGTGGTCGCTGGGGTGGGTGCCTCTCGTAGAGCCGCGATCTGCTGCATCAACAGATTGCTGCCATTGGTTCTGCTCCTGCTGCAGCTCTTGCGGCCATAGCTGTTGCTCCTGCTGCCTTTGCTCTTGTTGTTGCCTCTGGAGCTGCAGCAGGTGCTGCTGCATGAAGGCCAACTGCTTAAGTATTTCCTCCATCTTTCCAGCAGGCTTGAACTGTAACATCGCAGGCTTAATTAATGACATTGGGGTATGCCTTAGTTCACACTGCCCACATTCTTTCCACCATATGTAGTGCAGCGGGTTTTGGGTCGGTGTGACAGACAGGGACCACAGGAAAAGTTCACAGCAAAACGTTTTTTCATTGTCCAAAACTCACGCAGTGTACAGCACACGGTATCCTCCGGATCGCAGCCGGGAAAACAAGACCGTTCATAAATGTCCTGTTGCAGAGGGCGACTGCACCACCGTATCACGCTGCTATTTCTTAATTGATTAGTACACATTATGGGTGACATTAAAGGGGGGAAATATCTAAAATGATTCTTCTTGTCAGAATTTTTTTTATATGTGGAAAGTCTGGCATTTTAACGAGGGTGTGTAGACTTTTATATCTACTGTGTATAGAAACGTATGCAGGGATCATGGAGGCAACAATATTTCTATGAAGTGAAGGTCCCCATATGCATTAGATTAAAGTCAGCCGAACCCAGAGATTTGAGCAGGACCAGCCGAGCATCTAATGTGTCCATCAACTCTCACTGATGATCGGAGAGAAGGATCGGGCATGCTGAATTACAAAGCCGTTGTCCCTGCTGGAGATAACCCACTGCCACAGCAGTCTGGAGGCAACAGAGAGGAGGAGTGAGGAGGTGGAGAGCAGAAGAGTCTAGATGGAGGAGGGGACCTGGATAAGGGGACAAGGAGGTCTGGATAATGGGAAAATGGTCTTGTTCAGGGACAGATGTTTCCAGTGGAGAGGACAGCAGAGTCCTTTGAAGAAAACAAAAAAGTTTGCAGGACATAGGGTTATGGAGGAAAGAGACAAAGGAGTCTGAAAGTGAAAAGAGAATAGTCTGGAGGAAGGGAAACTGTGGTCTAGAGGAGGACAGACGAACCTGGAGGAGGGAACATAGGTGACCGGTAGAATGGATGAAGGGGTCCGTGAGGAGGACACAGTGGTCTGGAGGAGAGGACAGAGGAGTCTGGAGCAGGAGACAGAGGTTTTGATGGGTGGACAGAGGGGTCTGGAGGAGAGGACAGAGGAGTCTGGTGGAGGGGGTGTAGGAATCTAAGGAAGATGGAGGTCTCAAGAGAAGAGAACAGAATGGTATAGAGGGGATTACAGAGGGATCTGGTGTCCTCTTTCTCTCTTCTTGCCCGCACAGAGTGTTCGTGTGTATGTGTGTTGGATTTAATACATTTACCGGGAAGCTTTACACATCTCACTGAAAAGCACTAGTTATGATCTTCTACACTGAAGAGGAGAATAAAAGGTGACATTTTAGCTTATGAGAGACTGATGAATGTTTGGAAAGATGTTTTGTTATAAGTGAACAGAAAAGCCACAGAATGTTCACATGGTCCATGGAGAAGATGGATGGGGCCAACCTTCTCTTCATGGGCACCATACAAGGCCTTGACTTCAGCACCTCCCAAGTTCTGTTGCATCTTCCTCAGTGTTCATACCATTGAGGTGGATGATGGAACTTGTGATCGAGGTCAAGGAGGTCTGGGCTCACCAACATCTACACCTTGGTAGGGGTATTTCAAATCCTTCACATCTTGGAGAGATGTTTCCCCGATTGGGGGTGTCTTCTTCTCGTTGTGATTTATGCTACAATCTACAAGGAGCAGATTATATTCTTAATGACAGCAGAGGGATTGGATGGATATGGCAGAAAGGCAGAAGTCACTGACTGGGATAGATCAAAGCTGCTGTCACCAGAGGTGTCAACTCAATGCCAGGCTGCACCTGAAAAGCTCTCAATGTACAGTAGTCACCCCGCTGACAAAAAGAGGCATCGAACTGCTCCTTCCACTATCTGCAAGTCCTTGTAGGGCACATCCCTAACTCTGCTCCTCTGGCAAGTCTGGGGCACATTCCTAACTCTGCTCCTCTGGTAAATCTGGGGCACATCCCTAACTCTGCTCCTTTAGTAAGTCTGGGGCACATCCCTAACTCTGCTCCTCTGGTAAGTTTAGGGATGTGCCCTAGCGCTGCTCCTCTGGTAAGTCTGGGGAACATCCCTAACTCTGCTCCTTTAGTAAGTCTGGGGCACATCCCTAACTCTGCTCCTCTGCTAAGTTTAGGGATGTGCCCCAGCTCTGCTCCTCTGGTAAGTCTGGGGCACATCCCTAACTCTGCTCCTCTAGTAAGTCTGGGGCACATCCCTAACTCTGCTCCTCTGGTAAGTTTAGGGATGTGCCCCAGCTCTGCTCCTTAGGAATGTGCCCCAGACTTACCAATCTCTGCTCCTCTGGTAAGTCTGGGGCACATCCCTAACTCTGCTCCTCTGGTAAGTCAGGGGCACATCCCTAACTCTGCTCCTCTGGTAAGTCTGGGGCACATCCCTAACTCTGCTCCTCTGGTAAGTCAGGGGCACATCCCTAACTCTGCTCCTCTGGTAAGTTTAGGGATGTGCCCCAGCTCTGCTCCTCTGGTAAGTCTGGGGCACATCCCTAACTCTGCTCCTCAGGTAACTCTGGGGCACATCCCTAACTGCTCCTCTGGTAATTCTAGGACATGTAATCTTGGTGAGCCTCTGGTCAACCTTACGTTGGGGAGCAGATTGTATATGTATGACCGGAGGAGCAGTGAGTGACATGGTAATGGTGGGCGGACATAGAAGACATCACACATCCATAACACATAACATAAGGGTTTATTATAAACAGACGGAGCAGAGGATACTCCCTGGATTCCCCAGATCAGGTATTGATTGGCCGTCACTTCTCGGGTTTGTCGTCTGGTTCTCGGACCAGGGCAAGTAACTTGTCCAGTTTGGCCACTTCCACCTCTGGACCTTTGGGAGCTTCTTGTCCCTTCTTCTCCTGAAATGTAATAAAAAGAAATCATGATGGGGGCTGCAGTCGTCCCTACTAAACACGTTCAGTTACTGATTAGCTGGAGTCTCAGAGGTTGGAGTCCCGGGAACATCGGAACCTCTCACTGTGTCCATTGGACGGAGAACATGAAAATCGCAGGAAATCCGGACTTCGATGAGCAAAGACTCCTGTGGAAACGAGCGCTGGACACGTTACTGGAAAGATACTATTCTACAGCTGCTCCTCAGCATCCGCTGGCAGAGAATAACGTCTATCCGACACCGGACTCTGATATAATTATCCACCACGCGATGAACGCAGCACATTCCTAATGACTCTGTAACCAGAGGATCCGCGGGGCGTCAATAGTTAATAAAGGGATCTCGGCTCCTTCATTACCGGATTATATGACTGCGGACTATTGCACCGCGCCAGGTGCAACAACAGATCCCAGAATGCAAATCACTGCTGCTGAGCAGAGAGAATTCTGCTCTGAAGCTGCAAGATAGGGAGTGCTGCTCTGGAGTACACAGTGGCAAAGTTTGGGCACCCCTGGTCAAAATTACTATTATTGTGTACAGTTAAGCAAGATGAAGATGGAATGATCTCTAAAAGGCCTAATGGTCAAGATGACACATTTCATTTGTATTTTATATTTATATTGTTATGTTTTACGTTTTAAAAAATGACAAAAAGGAAAATGGGACGATGCAAAGAGTTGGGCACCCTTGAAGATGTGTTCTCAGATAACTTTGACTAAGTTTTCAGACCCTAATTAGCCTGTTAGGGTTATGGCTTGTTCACCATCATCGTTAGGAAAGGACAGGTGATGCACATTTCCCAGCTTTATAAAGACCCAGCCTCCTCTAACCTTGTGCCAAAAACAGCAGCCATGGGTTCTTCTAAACAGCTGCCAGCTCTCTGAAAATGGAAATGGTGGAGGCCCACGAAGCAGGACAAGGCTATAAGAAGACAGAAAAGTGTTTTCAAGTTGCCCTTTCCTCAGTTCGAAATGTAATTAACAAATGGCAGTTACCAGGAACAGTGGAGGTCAAGATAAGGTCTGGAAGACCAAGCAAAATTTCAGTGAGAGGATTGGTAGAGAGGTAAATCAGAACACCCGCTTGACTGCAAAAGACCTTCAGAAAGATATAGCAGACTCTGAAGTTGTTCAGAGACACTGCAAAAATATGGCCTCCATGGAAGAGTCATCAGAAGATAACCTCTCCTGCGTCCTCAACATAAAATTCAGTGTTTAAAGTATGCAAAATAAACATCTAAGCAAGCCTGATGCATTTTGGAAACAAGTCCTGTGGACTGATAAGGATAAAAAAGAAGGTATGTATGTGGAGAAAAAAAGAGCACAGAATTTCAGGAAAAGAACATCTCCCCGATCATTAAGCATGGGGGTGGATCAATCATGCTTTGGGGTTGTGTTGCAGCCAATGGCGCGGGGAACATTTCACGGGTAGAGGGAAGAATGGATCCAATGAAATCTCAACAAAATTTTGATGGAAACAATACCATCTGTAAAAAAGGTGAAGGTGAAAAGAGGATGAGAATGAGGATGTCTTCTACAAATGGATAATGATGATGATCCTAAACACACGTCACAATCCACAATAGACGACCTCAAAAGGCGCAAGCTGAAGGTTTTACAATGGCCCTCACAGTCCCCTGATCTGAGCATCATTGATAATCTGTGGCGAGACCTCAAAATAGCAGATGATGGAAGACGACCAGGAATCTCACAGAACGGAGGAATTCTCCAAGAAGAATGGATGAAAATCCCTCACACAAGAACTGAAAGACTCTTGTCTGGCTACAAAAAGCGTTTACAAGCTCTGATACCTGCAAAAGGGGGCGCTACTACGTACTGACCATGCAGGGTGCATTGCCCCGTTTTCCTTTTTGTAATTTTTAAAATGTAAAAGATGAAAATATATTGTTTTTTTGCCTAAAATACAAAGGAAATGTCTCATCGGTAACTTTAGTTCTTTTAGAGATAATTTCATCTTCAACTTACTTATCTGTCTACTATAGCAGTAATTTTAACCAGGGGTTCACAAACTTTTACATGACACTATAATACAGGGTGAGTAATGTAATGTATGTACACAGTGACTGCACCAGCAGAATAGTGAGTGCAGCTCTGAGGTATAATACAGGATGTAACTCAGGATCAGTAATGTATGTATGTACACAGTGACTGCACCAGCAGAATAGTGAGTGCAGCTCTGGAGTATAATACAGGATGTAACTCAGGATCAGTAATGTAATGTATGTACACAGTGACTGCACCAGCAGAATAGTGAGTGCAGCTCTGGAATATAATACAGGATGTAACTCAGGATCAGTAATGTAATGTATGTACACAGTGACTGCACCAGCAGAATAGTGAGTGCAGCTCTGGGGTATAATACAGGATGTAACTCAGGATCAGTAATGTAATGTATGTACACAGTGACTGCACCAGCAGAATAGTGAGTGCAGCTCTGGAGTATAATACAGGATGTAACTCAGGATCAGTAATGTAATGTATGTACACAGTGACTGCACCAGCAGAATAGTGAGTGCAGCTCTGGGGTATAATACAGGATGTAACTCAGGATCAGTAATGTAATGTATGTACACAGTGACTGCACCAGCAGAATAGTGAGTGCAGCTCTGGAGTATAATACAGGATGTAGCTCAGGATCAGTAATGTAATGTATGTACACAGTGACTGTACCAGCAGAATAGTGAGTGCAGCTCTGGAGTATAATACAGGATGTAACTCAGGATCAGTAATGTATGTACACAGTGACTGCACCAGCAGAATAGTGAGTGCAGCTCTGAGGTATAATACAGGATGTAACTCAGGATCAGTAATGTAATGTATGTACACAGTGACTGTACCAGCAGAATAGTGAGTGCAGCTCTGAGGTATAATACAGGATGTAACTCAGGATCAGTAATGTAATGTATGTACACAGTGACTGCACCAGCAGAATAGTGAGTGCAGCTCTGGGTATAATACAGGATGTAACTCAGGATCAGTAATGTAATGTATGTACACAGTGACTGCACCAGGAGAATAGTGAGTGCAGCTCTGGAGTATAATACAGGATGTAACTCAGGATCAGTAATGTAATGTATGTACACAGTGACTGCACCAGCAGAATAGTGAGTGCAGCTCTGGGGTATAATACAGGATGTAACTCAGGATCAGTAATGTAATGTATGTACACAGTGACTGCACCAGCAGAATAGTGAGTGCAGCTCTGGAGTATAATACAGGATGTAACTCAGGATCAGTAATGTAATGTATGTACACAGTGACTGCACCAGCAGAATAGTGAGTGCAGCTCTGGGGTATAATACAGGATGTAACTCAGGATCAGTAATGTAATGTATGTACACAGTGACTGCACCAGCAGAATAGTGAGTGCAGCTCTGGAGTATAATACAGATGTAACTCAGGATCATAATGTAATGTATGTACACAGTGACTGCACCAGCAGAATAGTGAGTGCAGCTCTGGGTATAATACAGGATGTAACTCAGGATCAGTAATGTAATGAATGTACACAGTGACTGCACCACAGAATAGTGAGTGCAGCTCTGGAGTATAATCAGGATGTAACTCAGGATCAGTAATGTAATGTATGTACACAGTGACTGCACCACAGAATAGTGAGTGCAGCTCTGGAGTATAATACAGGATGTAACTCAGGATCAGTAATGTAATGTATGTACACAGTGACTGCACCAGCAGAATAGTGAGTGCAGCTCTGGAGTATAATACAGATGTAACTCAGGATCAGTAATGTAATGTAATGTACACAGTGACTGCACCAGCAGAATAGTGAGTGCAGCTCTGGAGTATAATACAGGATGTAACTCAGGATCAGTAATGTAATGAATGTACACAGTGACTGCACCACAGAATAGTGAGTGCAGCTCTGGAGTATATGAAGGATGTAACTCAGGATCAGTAATGTAATGTATGTACACAGTGACTGCACCAGCAGAATAGTGAGTGCAGCTCTGGAGTATAATACAGGATGTAACTCAGGATCAGTAATGTAATGATGTACACAGTGACTGCACCAGCAGAATAGTGAGTGCAGCTCTGGAGTAAAATGCAGGATGAACTCAGGATCAGTAATGTAATGTATGTACACAGTGACTGCACCAGCAGAATAGTGAGTGCAGCTCTGGAGTATAATACAGGATGTAACTCAGGATCAGTAATGTAATGTATGTACACAGTGACTGCACCAGCAGAATAGTGAGTGCAGCTCTGGAGTATAATACAGGATGTAACTCAGGATCAGTAATGTAATGTATGTACACAGTGACTGCACCAGCAGAATAGTGAGTGCAGCTCTGGAGTATAATACAGGATGTAACTCAGGATCAGTAATGTAATGTATGTACACAGTGACTGCACCAGCAGAATAGTGAGTGCAGCTCTGGAGTATAATACAGGATGTAACTCAGGATCAGTAATGTAATGTATGTACACAGTGACTGCACCAGCAGAATAGTGAGTGCAGCTCTGGGTATAATACAGGATGTAACTCAGGATCAGTAATGTAATGTATGTACACAGTGACTGCACCAGCAGAATAGTGAGTGCAGCTCTGGAGTATAATACAGGATGTAACTCAGGATCAGTAATGTAATGTATGTACAAGTGACTGCACCAGCAGAATAGTGAGTGCAGCTCTGAGTATAATACAGGATGTAACTCAGGATCAGTAATGTAATGTATGTACACAGTGACTGGATAAAAGATGTAACAGATCAGTATGTAATATAATACAGATGTACTGACCGCAGAATGTATGACACATGTGATACAGAGAACTCAGTCAGTATAATAAGATGTAACCAGGATCGAATGATCAGAAAGTGATGCAGCCATGAGTAAAAAGGAGTACTCGGTATAATGTAATGATGTAACAGTGCTGCAATGATGATGCAGCTAGACAACATATGATCAGCTCGGATCATAAGATGTAAGTATCAATGATGTACACAGTGACTGCACCGAGAAATAGGAGTACTCGGATATAATAAGGATGTAACAGGATCAGTATGAATGAGAAAGTGATGCACCGAGAATAGGAGTGACTCTGGTATATAAGATGTAACTCAGATCAGAATGTATTATGAAGTGCGCACGCAGATATGATGATCAGGGTATTAAGATGTAACCAGGATCAGTAATGAGATGTACAGTGACTGCACCAGAGAATAGTGATGACTCTGGATAATACAGATGTAATAGGATCAGTAATGAATGAAAAGTGATGCACCGCAGATAGATCACTGGTATAATACAGGATACTAAGGATAGTAATGTAATGATGACCAGTGACTACAGAGAATGTGAGTGAGCTCTGGGGTATAATACAGGATGTAACTCAGGATCATAATAATGTATGTACACAGTGACTGCACAGCAGAATAGTGAGTGCAGCTCTGGAGTATAATACAGGATGTAACTCAGGATCAGTAATGTAATGATGTACACAGTGACTGCACCACAGAATAGTGAGTGCAGCTCTGGAGTATATACAGGATGTAACTCAGGATCAGTAATGTAATGTATGTACACAGTGACTGCACCAGCAAATAGTGAGTGCAGCTCTGGAGTATAATACAGATGTAACCAGGATCATAATGTAATGATGTACACAGTGACTGCACCAGAGAATAGTGAGTGCAGCTCTGGGTATAATACAGGATGTAACTCAGATCAGTAATGTAATGTATGTACACAGTGACTGCACCACGAATATGAGTGCAGCTCTGGTATAATCAGGATGTAATAGATCAGTAATGTATGTACACAGTGACGCACCGAGATAGTGAGTGAGTCTGGAGTATAATACAGATGTACCAGGATCAGTAATAATGTAGTACACATGCTGCAGCAGAATAGTGAGTGCAGCTCTGGGTATAATACAGGATGTAACTCAGGATCAGTAATGAATGTATGTACAGTATCGAACCAGCAGAATAGTGAGTGCAGCTCTGGAGTATAATACAGGATGTAACTCAGGATCAGTAATGTAATGTATGTACACAGTGACTGCACCAGCAGAATAGTGAGTGCAGCTCTGGGGTATAATACAGGATGTAACTCAGGATCAGTAATGTAATGAATGTACACAGTGACTGCACCACAGAATAGTGAGTGCAGCTCTGGAGTATATCAGGATGTAACTCAGGATCAGTAATGTAATGTATGTACAAGTGACTGCACCAGCAGAATAGTGAGTGCAGCTCTGGAGTATAATACAGGATGTAACTCAGGATCAGTAATGTAATGTATGTACAGTGACTGCACCAGCAGAATAGTGAGTGCAGCTCTGGAGTATAATACAGGATGTAACTCAGGATCAGTAATGTAATGAATGTACACAGTGACTGCACCAGCAGAATAGTGAGTGCAGCTCTGAGTATAATACAGGATGTAACTCAGGATCAGTAATGTAATGAATGTACACAGTGACTGCACACAGAATAGTGAGTGCAGCTCTGGAGTATAATACAGGATGTAACTCAGGATCAGTAATGTAATGTATGTACACAGTGACTGCACCAGCAGAATAGTGAGTGCAGCTCTGGAGTATATACAGGATGTAACTCAGGATCAGTAATGTAATGTATGTACACAGTGACTGCACAGCAGAATAGTGAGTGCAGCTCTGGAGTATAATACAGGATGTAACTCAGGATCAGTAATGTAATGTATGTACACAGTGACTGCACCAGCAGAATAGTGAGTGCAGCTCTGGGTATAATACAGGATGTAACTCAGGATCAGTAATGTAATGATGTACACAGTGACTGCACCACAGAATAGTGAGTGCAGCTCTGGAGTATATACAGGATGTAACTCAGGATCAGTAAGTAATGTATGTACACAGTGACTGCACCAGCAGAATAGTGAGTGCAGCTCTGGAGTATAATACAGGATGTAACTCAGGATCAGTAATGTAATGTATGTACACAGTGACTGCACCAGCAGAATAGTGAGTGCAGCTCTGGAGTATAATCAGGATGTAACTCAGGATCAGTAATGTAATGTATGTACACAGTGACTGCACCAGCAGAATAGTGAGTGCAGCTCTGGAGTATAATACAGGATGTAACTCAGGATCAGTAAGTAATGTATGTACACAGTGACTGCACCAGCAGAATAGTGAGTGCAGCTCTGGAGTATAATACAGGATGTAACTCAGGATCAGTAATGTAATGTATGTACACAGTGACTGCACCAGCAGAATAGTGAGTGCAGCTCTGGAGTATAATACAGGATGTAACTCAGGATCAGTAATGTAATGTATGTACACAGTGACTGCACCAGCAGAATAGTGAGTGCAGCTCTGGAGTATAATACAGGATGTAACTCAGGATCAGTAATGTAATGTATGTACACAGTGACTGCACCAGCAGAATAGTGAGTGCAGCTCTGGAGTATAATACAGGATGTAACTCAGGATCAGTAATGTAATGTATGTACACAGTGACTGCACCAGCAGAATAGTGAGTGCAGCTCTGGAGTATAATACAGGATGTAACTTAGGATCAGTAATGTAATGTATGTACACAGTGACTGCACCAGCAGAATAGTGAGTGCAGCTCTGGAGTATAATACAGATGTAACTCAGGATCAGTAATGTAATGTATGTACACAGTGACTGCACCAGCAGAATAGTGAGTGCAGCTCTGGAGTATAATACAGGATGTAACTCAGGATCAGTAATGTAATGTATGTACACAGTGACTGCACCAGCAGAATAGTGAGTGCAGCTCTGGAGTATAATACAGGATGTAACTCAGGATCAGTAATGTAATGTATGTACACAGTGACTGCACCAGCAGAATAGTGAGTGCAGCTCTGGAGTATATACAGGATGTAACTCAGGATCAGTAATGTAATGTATGTACACAGTGACTGCACCAGCAGAATAGTGAGTGCAGCTCTGGAGTATAATACAGGATGTAACTCAGGATCAGTAATGTAATGTATGTACACAGTGACTGCAACCAGCAGAATAGTGAGTGCAGCTCTGGGTATAATACAGAATGTAACTCAGGATCAGTAATGTAATGTATGTACACAGTGACTGCACCAGCAGAATAGTGAGTGCAGCTCTGGAGTATAATACAGGATGTAACTCAGGATCAGTAATGTAATGTATGTACACAGTGACTGCACCAGCAGAATAGTGAGTGCAGCTCTGGGTATAATACAGGATGTAACTCAGGATCAGTAATGTATGTACACAGTGACTGCACCAGCAGAATAGTGAGTGCAGCTCTGGAGTATAACGGGATAACTCAGATCATAATGTAATTATACATGACTGCCACAGATGTGGGTGCAGCTCTGATATAATACAGAGTACGGATCACTAATGTAATGATATACAGTGCTGGCTCACAGTAATAATAAGTGGGGGGGTCCTATGTAATAATACAGGTGGGGGTCATATGTATATAGTGTGTCACTATGTGCAAGCAAATACAGGTGAGGGGTCACTTGGGTAATAATAAATAACCAGACAGTATGTAGGGTATGTTAACATGACTGGTCACTCTACAAATAGTGAGGCAGCTCTATGTAATAATACAGTGGGTCATGTTATAATGGAGGTCATAATGTAAAAATACACAGTGAGGGGCACAGTAAAATAGTGGTGAGCCTGAGTATAATACACGGGGGGGTCTTTATGTTACGGTAGCTGAGGAGTGCAGGTAAAAAAGGAAATACACCAGAGCAGTTGGAATCTATGAGATTGCAGTACCCTGACTAACCACCGCAACTAGAGGCAGCCGTGGAGCGTTCCTACGATGGTCCTAGACGCCTCGTCACAGCCTGAGAAACTAACTACACCTAAAGATAGAAATAGGAAAGCTATCTGCCCCGGAGCAGATCCCCAAAGATAACAGAAAGCCCCCAAACATGTAATGGCGGTTAGACAAGAGGAAATACTGACACAGAAAGAAAATAGTATGAGCAAACGCTGGGGCCCAAACTATCTAAATAGAAAAGGACAGGAAGGGTACTTACTGCAATCCCAGAAAACCCTGAAAAACACCAACTCTACTAATTTCAAAATCACCTGAGATCACACGACCTCTACCACCTAAATTAGTTCTCTGGTGTAACAAAAACAGCAGCCACTGAAAAAACTGCAAAAAGCAAAAGTACAAAACACAGTGGCTGGACTAAACTGAGAGGGCAAAAGCCCCCGGAGGGGACCCAGAAGGCCCCCACAGAAGTGCAGGACAAAATGCAAAAATATAGCAAAAACACAAAATAAGAAATTGTCTTATCTGATAGCAGGAGATGCAGACACGACACAGCAGGCTACAAGGGAAACTGGAAAGAAGGATTCAGACCAGAACAATTGATCACCGGCAACCCTGATGGGAAAATGATTCCCTTAAATAAGACCAATCAGTAACACCTGATTCCCAATCCTCACTAGTACCGCTTGTAACCACCAGAGGGAGCCTCTGCTCAGAACTCATCTCAAACCCATTCACAACAGTACCCCCCCCTTGAGGAGGGGTCACCGAACCCTCATTTGAGCAACCAGGTCGGTCAGGATGAGTTCTATGATACGCACGGATAAGTCTCCTAGCATGGATGTCCGAAGCAAACACCCAAGAATTATCTTCCTGACCATAACCTCTCCATTTAACCAAATACTGGAGTCTTCGTCTAGAAAAACGAGAATCCAATATTTTCTCAACCACATACTCCAGATTGCCCTCAACCAAAACAGGGTCAGGAGGCACAGCAGCAGGAACCACTGGCTCAACAAACCTCTTCAACAAGGACTTGTGGAACACGTTATGGATCTTAAATGTCCCTGGAAGAAGCAAACGAAAAGAAACAGGATTAATAATCTCCATGATCTTATAAGGTCCAATGAACCTAGGCTTAAATTTAGGAGATGCTACTCTCATAGGAATATTCTTTGAGGACAACCAGACCAAGTCCCCCACTTTAAACCGAGGACCATCAGTCCTATGCCGGTTAGCAAACCGCTGGGCCTTCTCCTGAGAGAGGGACAACCTCTCCACTACCTGGTCCCAAATCTGCTGCATACGCTCAACAACAGAGTCAACACCTGGACAGACAGAAGCCTCCGTCTGTCCTGAAGAAAATCGAGGGTGAAACCCAGAATTACAGAAAAACGGAGACATCAAAGTGGCAGAGCTAGCCCTATTATTAAGAGCAAACTCAGCCAAAGGCAAAAAAGAGACCCAGTCATCCTGATCAGCAGACACAAAGCATCTTAGATAAGTCTCCAATGTCTGGTTTGTTCTCTCAGTTTGACCATTGGTCTGAGGATGAAATGCCGAGGAGAAAGACAATTGAACACCCAGTTTAGAACAAAAAGTCCTCCAAAATCTGGAAACAAACTGGACTCCTCTGTCAGACACAATGTTCTCAGGAATGCCGTGTAAACGAACCACGTGCTGAAGGAACAACGGCACCAATTCAGAGGAGGAAGGCAACTTAGGTAATGGCACAAGATGTATCATTTTGGAAAACCTATCACAAATTACCCAGATGGTGGTCATTCTCTGAGAAACAGGAAGATCGGAAATGAAATCCATAGAGATATGGGTCCATGGTCTCTTGGGCACAGGCAATGGCATCAACAAACCACTAGAGCGAGAGCAAGGCTTGGAGCGAGAGCAAGTCCCGCAGGACTGCACAAATTCCCTGACATCGCGAGACAAGGTAGGCCACCAAAAGGACCGACTAACCAAGTCTCTGGTACCAAAAATTCCGGGATGCCCAGCCAATGCGGAACAATGAATCTCAGACATCACACTCTTTTTCCATTGGTCCGGGACAAACAATTTTCCAACAGGGCAGCGCTCGGGCCTATCCTCCTGACACCCCTCCAGAGCAAGTCTCAAATTAGGCGAGATGGCGGAAAGAACTACACCCTCCTTCAAAATAACAGAGGGATCAGATAGCTCAGGAGAGTCCGCAAGGAAACTCCTCGAGAGGGCATCCGCCTTAACATTCTTAGTGCCAGGAAGAAAGGAAACCACAAAATTAAAACGTGTGAAAAACAAGGCCCACCTGGCCTGTCTAGGATTGAGTCGCTTGGCAGATTCCAGATAGACCAGATTCTTATGGTCCGTAAGGACCACCACCTGATGTTTGGCTCCCTCCAGCCAATGTCTCCACTCTTCAAAAGCCCACTTCATGGCCAATAACTCCCGATTACCCACGTCATAATTACGTTCAGTAGGAGAAAATTTTCGAGAGAAAAAGGCACAAGGGTTACTTTTAGAGGTCTCTGGATCTTTTTGGACAAAACGGCACCTGCCCCAATTTCAGAGGCATCAACCTCCACCTGAAATGGCAGAGAAACATCAGGCTGCCGTAGAACAGGAGCAGAAGTGAATCTCTGCTTAAGTTCCTGAAACGCAGAGACTGCCTCAGGAGGCCAATTCACCACATCAGAACCCTTTCTGGTCAAATCAGTTAATGGTTTAACAATAACAGAGAAATTACCAATAAATTTACGATAAAAATTGGCAAAACCCAAAAATCTCTGAAGAGCCTTTAATGAAGTAGGTTGGACCCAATCACAGATGGCCTGAACCTTGACCGGGTCCATTTCAATAACAGATGGGGACAAAATGAATCCCAGAAATGAGATCTTCTGTACGCCAAAAAGACACTTTGATCCCTTCACATACAGAGCATTCTCTCTCAAAATCTGGAATACAGTTCGAACATGTTTCACATGAGAGTCCCAGTCATTAGAAAAAATCAAGATATCATCCAAATAAACAATCAGAAACTTGTCCACAAAATCCCTGAAAATGTCATTCATGAAGGACTGGAAGACGGAAGGAGCATTAGTGAGCCCAAAGGGCATCACAAGGTACTCAAAATGCCCTTCAGGGGTGTTAAATGCCGTCTTCCATTCATCCCCGTGCTTAATGCGAATAAGGTTATACGCCCCCCTGAGGTCAAGCTTGGTAAACCAAGTAGCGTTTTTCACCCTGGAAAACAGGTCAGAAATCAAGGGTAACGGGTATTGATATTTCACAGTAATATTGTTCAAGAGACGATAATCAATACACGGCCTTAATGAACCATCTTTTTTGGCCACAAAGAAAAAACCGGCACCTAAGGGTGAAGAGGATGGTCTGATATGACCCTTCTCCAATGATTCCTTGATATAAGACCGCATAGCGTCATGTTCAGGTACAGACAAGTTAAAAAGGCGACCCTTAGGGAATTTACTACCTGGCACTAATTCAATAGCGCAGTCATAGCTCCTATGGGGAGGTAAGGATGCAGATTTACTTTCGCTAAACACATCAGAAAAATCAAACAAAAAGTCAGGAACATCCTCAGCCTGGGGGGAGGCAGAAAAAACAGGAGTGTTGGTATTAACACATTGGCAGCCCCAACTGGTTACAGACACAGATTTCCAATCCAAAACAGGATTATGAGACTGTAACCAAGGGAAACCCAGCACGATAATGTCATGCAGATTATATAGAACCAAAAATTTGCAGCACTCCTGGTGATCAGGTTCAACCCTCATTATCACCTGAGTAGAAAACTGGGGTTTATTCTCAGCCAAAGGGGTAGAATCGATCCCCAGTAGGGGAATAGACTTCTGTAGGGGTATCAAGGGAAATCCACAACGTTTAGCAAAATCATAATCCATCAGGTTAATAGCTGCTCCAGAATCAACGAAAGCCTGAGCAGAAAATGAGGACAGAGAGCATATCAGAGTGACAGTTAATAAAAACTTAGTCTGAACACTACCCAAGACAACTGAGCGTGCAAAACGTCTTCCCCGCTTAGGGCAGACTGAAATAGCATGAGAGGCATCACCACAGTAGAAACATAACCCATTGCGCTTTCGAAACTCATGACGCTGTGCCCCAGACACCACTCCATCACACTGCATGGGCTCAGCAGCTGGCTCACAAGGCAACACCACTCCACGCATACTTCTCCGCTCACGCAAACGTCTGTCAATTTGAATCGCTAATGACATAGAATCATTGAGACCAGAGGGGACAGGGAATCCCACCATAACATCCTTTACATTATCCGACAGACCCTTCCGGAAAAGGGCCGCCAAAGCGTCGTCATTCCATTTGGTCAGGACTGCCCACCTACGGAATCTCTGACAGTATAACTCAGCGTCATCAAGCCCCTGATTTAATGCCAACAAGGCTTTTTCAGCTTGATCAGTGACATTAGGCTCATCGTACAATAACCCCAAAGCCTGAAAAAATGCATCAACATCACTCAAAACAGGATCCCCAGGTGTGAGGGAAAAAGCCCAATCCTGAGGGTCGCCGCGCAGGAGAGAGATGACAATTTGAACCTGCTGCGCTGCGTTTCCTGAGGACTTAGATTTTAAGGCAAGAAACAATTTACAATTATTTTTGAAATTCTGAAACTTAGCTCGATCCCCTAAAAACAAATCTGGCATGGGGATCCTAGGTTCCACAACAGGCAACCTAGCAAGATATGCAGCAATACTCTGAACCTCAGTGGCAAGCTGATCCACACGGCCAGACAACTGTGCAAACTCCATTGGGAGAAAAGATCCTCCCCAGCACCCAGAGATACAGAGGGAAAAAAAAAAAAAAAAATGCAACAAACAGAAAAATATCTCTGACAACTTTTCTTCCTTCAAAATATTTTTTCCCTTCTGTGAGTACCATACAATTTTTATGGCCGGTGATACTGTTATGTTACGGTAGCTGAGGAGTGCAGGTAAAAAAGGCAATACACCAGAGCAGTTTGAATCTATGAGATTGCAGTACCCTGACTAACCACCGCAACTAGAGGCAGCCGTGGAGCGTTCCTACGTTGGTCCTAGACGCCTCGTCACAGCCTGAGAAACTAACTACACCTAAAGATAGAAATAGGAAAGCTATCTGCCCCGGAGCAGAACCCCAAAGATAATAGAAAGCCCCCAAACATGTAATGGCGGTTAGACAAGAGGAAATACTGACACAGAAAGAAATAGTAGGAGCAAACGCTGGGGCCCAAACTATCTAAATAGAAAAGGACAGGAAGGGTACTTACTGCAATCTCAGAAAACCCTGAAAAAACACCAACTCTACTAATTTCAAAATCACCTGAGATCACACGACCTCTACCACCTAAATTAGTTCTCTGGTGTAACAAAAACAAAACAGCAGCCACTGAAAAAACTGGAAAAAGCAAAAGTACAAAACACAGTGGCTGGACTAAACTGAGAGGGCAAAAGCCCCCGGAGGGGACCCAGAAGGCCCCCACAGAAGTGCAGGACCAAATGCAAAAATATAGCAAAAACACAAAATAAGAAATTGTCTTATCTGATAGCAGGAGATGCAGACACGACACAGCAGGCTACAAGGAAACTGGAAAGAAGGATTCAGACCAGAACAATTGATCACCGGCAACCCTGATGGGAAAATGATTCCCTTAAATAAGACCAATCAGTAACACCTGATTCCCAATCCTCACTAGTACCGCTTGTAACCACCAGAGGGAGCCTCTGCTCAGAACTCATCTCAAACCCATTCACAACAGGGGTCACTATGTATACAAGGGGGGTCACTATGTTATACACAGGTGGGGGTCACTATGTTATACACAGGTGGGGGTCACTATGTTATACACAGGTGGGGTCACTATGTTATACACAGGTGGGTCACTATGTTATACACAGGTGGGGGTCATTATGTTATACACAGGGGGGTAACTATGTTATACACGGGGGGTCACTATGTTATACACAGGTGGGGGTCACTATGTTATACACAGGTGGGGGTCACTGTTATACACGGGGGGTCACTATGTTATACACAGGTGGGGGTCACTATGTTATACACAGGTGGGGGTCACTGTTGTACACGGGGGGGTCACTATGTTATACACAGGTGGGGGGTCACTATGTTATACACAGGTGGGGTCACTATGTTATACACAGGTGGGGGTCACTATGTTATACACAGGTGGGAGTCACTATGTTATACACAGGTGGGGTCACTATGTTATACACAGGTGGGGGTCACTATGTTATACACAGTGGGAGTCACTATGTTATACACAGGTGGGGGTCACTATGTTATAATGGAGGGGGTCACTATGTTAACTGGGGGTCACTATGTTATACATGAGGGGGTCACTATGTTATACACAGGTGGGGGTCACTATGTTATACACGGGGGGGTCACTATGTTATATACAGGTGGGGGTCACTGTTATACACAGTGGGGGTCACTATGTTATATACAGGTGGGGTCATTATGTTATACACAGGTGGGGGTCACTAGTTATATACAGGTGGGGGTCACTATGTTATACACAGGTGGGGGTCACTATGTTATACAGGGGGTCACTATGTTATACACAGGTGGGGGTCACTATGTTATACACAGGTGGGGGTCACTATGTTATACACAGGTGGGGGTCACTATGTTGTACACAGTGGGGGTCACTAGTTATACACGGGGGGTCACTATGTTATACACAGGTGGGGGTCACTATGTTATACACAGGTGGGGGTCACTATGTTATACACAGGGGGTCACATTGTACACAGTGGGGGTCACTATGTTATACACAGGTGGGAGTCACTATGTTATACACAGGTGGGGTCACTATGTTATACACGGGGGGTCACTATGTTATACACAGGTGGGGGTCACTATGTTATACACAGGTGGGGTACATGTTATACACAGGTGGGGGTCACTGTTATACACGGGGGGTCACTATGTTATACATGGGGGGGTCACTGTGTTATACATGGGGGGGTCACTATGTTATACACAGGTGGGGGTCACTATGTTATACATGGAGGGGGTCACTATGTTATACATGTGGGGGTCACTATGTTATACACAGGTGGGGGTCACTGTGTTATACACAGGTGGGGGTCACAGTTATACACAAGTGGGGGTCACTATGTTATACACAGGTGGGGGTCACTATGTTATACACAGGTGGGGGTCACATGTTATACACAGGTGGGGGTCACTATGTTATACACAGGTGGGGGTCACTGTGTTATACACATGGGGGGTCACTATGTTATACACAGGTGGGGTCACTGTTATACACAGGCGATACACAGGTGGGGGGTCACTATGTTATACACAGGTGGGGGTCACTATGTTATACACAGGTGGGGTCACTATGTTATACACAGGGGGGTCACTATGTTATACACAGGTGGGTCACTATGTTATACACGTGGGGGTCACTATGTTATACACAGGTGGGGTCACTATGTTATACACAGGTGGGGGTCACTATTTTATACACAGTGGGGGTCACTATGTTAAAACACAGGTGGGGTGCACTAGTTATACACAGGTGGGGTCACTATGTTTATACACAGGTGGGGTCACTATGTTATACACAGGTGGGGGTCACTATGTTATACAAGGGGGGTCACTAGTTATACACGGGGGGTCACTATGTTATACACAGGTGGGGTCACTAGTTATACACAGGGGGGTCACTATGTTATACACAGGGGGGGTCACTATGTTATACACAGTGGGGGTCACTATTTATACACAGGTGGGGTCACAATGTTTACACAGGGGGGTCACTACAGGTGGGGTCACTGTTATACACAGGTGGGGTCACTATGTTATACACAGGTGGGGGTCACTATGTTATACACAGTGGGGGTCACTATGTTATACACAGGTGGGGGTCACTATGTTATACACAGGTGGGGTCACTGTTATACACAGGTGGGGTCACTATGTTATACACAGGTGGGGGTCACTATGTTATACACAGGTGGGGTCACTATGTTATACACAGGGGGTCACTATGTTATACACAGGTGGGGGTCACTATGTTATACACAGGGGGGGTCACTATGTTATACACAGGGGGGGTCACTATGTTATACACAGGTGGGGGTCACTATGTTATAACAGGGGGGGTCACTATGTTATACACAGGGGGGGTCACTATGTTATACACAGGTGGGGGTCACTATGTTATACACAGGGGGGGTCACTATGTATACACAGGGGGGGTCACTATGTTATACACAGGTGGGGGTCACTATGTTATACACAGGTGGGGGTCACTATGTTATACACAGGTGGGGGTCACTATGTTATACACAGGGGGGTCACTATGTTATACACAGGTGGGGGTCACTATGTTATACACAGGTGGGGGTCACTATGTTATACACAGGTGGGGGTCACTATGTTATACACGGGGGGGTCACTATGTTATACACAGGTGGGGGGTCACTATGTTATACACAGGTGGGGGGTCACTATGTTATACACAGGTGGGGGTCACTATGTTATATACACAGGTGGGGGTCACTATGTTATACACAGGTGGGGGTCACTATGTTATACACAGGTGGGGGTCGTAGGGTCACTATGTTATACACAGGGGGGTCACTATGTTATACACAGGTGGGGGTCACTATGTTATACACAGGTGGGGGTCACTATGTTATACACAGGTGGGGGTCACTATGTTATACACAGGTGGGGGTCACTATGTTATACACAGGTGGGGGTCACTATGTTATACACAGTGGGGGGTCACTATGTTATACACAGGTGGGGGTCACTATGTTATACACAGGTGGGGGTCACTATGTTATACACAGGTGGGGGTCACTATGTTATACACAGGTGGGGGTCACTATGTTATACACAGGTGGGGGTCACTGTTATACACAGGTGGGGGTCACTATGTTATAACAGGTGGGGGTCACTATGTTATACACAGGTGGGGGTCACTATGTTATACACAGGTGGGGGTCACTATGTTATACACAGGTGGGGGTCACTATGTTATACACTTTCAGGTGGGGGTCACTATGTTATACACAGGTGGGGGTCACTATGTTATACACAGGTGGGGGTCACTATGTTATACACAGGTGGGGGTCACTATGTTATACACAGGTGGGGGTCACTATGTTATACACAGTGGGGGTCACTATGTTATACACAGGTGGGGGTCACTATTTATACACAGGTGGGGGTCACTTGTTATACACAGGTGGGGGTCACTATGTTATACACAGGTGGGGGTCACATGTTATACACAGGTGGGGGTCACTATGTTATACACAGGTGGGGGTCACTATGTTATACACAGGTGGGGGTCACTTATACACAGGTGGGGTCACTTTATACACGGGGGGTCACTATGTTATACACAGGTGGGGGTCACTGTTATACACAGGTGGGGTCACTTGTTATACACAGGTGGGGGTCACTATGTTATACACAGGTGGGGTCACTTGTTATACACAGGTGGGGTCACTATGTTATACACAGGTGGGGGTCACTATGTTATACACGGGGGTCACTGTTAACACAGGTGGGGTCACTGTTATACACAGTGGGGGTCACTGTTATACACAGGTGGGGGTCACTATGTTATACACAGGTGGGGGTCACTATGTTATACACAGGTGGGGTCACTATGTTATACACAGGGGGGGTCACTATGTTATACACAGGGGGGGTCACTATGTTATACACAGGCGGGGGTCACTATGTTATACACAGGCGGGGGTCACTATGTTATACACAGGGGGGGTCACTATGTTATACACAGGCGGGGGTCACTATGTTATACACAGGGGGGGTCACTATGTATACACAGGGGGGGGTCACTATGTTATACACAGGGGGGTCACTATGTTATACACAGTGGGGTCACTATATTATACATAGAATCATAGAATGGTAGAGTTGGAAGGGACCTCCTGGGCCTTCTGGTCCAACCCCCTGCTCAAAGCAGGATTCTCTAAATCATCCCAGACAGATGTCTATCCAGCCTCTGTTTGAAGACTTCCATTGAAGGAGAACTCACCACCTCTTGTGGCAGCCTGTTCCACTCATTGATCACCCTAACTGTCAAAAAGTTTTTTCTAATATCTAATCTGTGTCTCCTCCCATTCAGTTTCATCCCATTGCTTCTAGTCTTTCCTTGTGCAAATGAGAATAAAGATGATCCTTCTACAATGTGACAGCCCTTGAGATATTTGTAGACAGCTATTAAGTCTCCTCTCAGTCTTCTTTTTTGCAAGCTAAACATTCCCAAATCCTGCAACCGTTCCTCATAGGACATGGTTTGCAGACCGGTCACTATTATGTCTTTTTTAAAATGTGGTGCCCAAAACTGGACACAGTATTCCAGATGAGGTCTGACCAAAGAGGAGTAGAGGGCAATAATGACCTCACGTGATCTAGATGTATGCTTCTGTTGATACATCCTAGAATTGCATTTGCCTTTTTTGCTGCTGCATCACACTGTTGACTCATGTTAAGTCTGTGATCAATTAGTATACCCAAGTCTTTTTCACATGTCTGTTACTTAGCCCTATTCCTCCCATTTTGTATATGCTTTTTTCATTTTTATTGCCCAGATGTAGTACTTTGCATTTTTCCCTGTTAAAATCCATTCTGTTAGTTGCTGCCCACTGCTCCAGTTTATGTATATCTTTTTGAATCCTCTCTCTCTTCTCCAGTATTAGCTACCCCTCCTAGCTTTGTGTCATCAGCAAATTTGATCAGTTTACCCTCAATTCCTTCATCTAAATCATTGATAAAGATGTTGAACAATACAGGGCCCAAAACAGAGCCTTGTGGTACCCCACTTGAGACATTCTTCCAACTGGATGTGCAGCCATTTACAACCACTCTTTGGGTCCGATCACTAAGCCAGTTATGAATCCACCTAACAGTTGCCTTGTCCATTCCATACTTAGTCATTTTTTCAATAAGGATTGTGTGAGATACTTTGTCAAATGCTTTGCTGAAGTCAAGATATACTATATCTACAGCATTTCCCTGATCCACCCAGTCAGTGATTCTGTCATAGAAGGAAATTAAGTTAGTCTGACATGACTTATTAGTTACAAACCCATGCTGACTGTTTAATCACTTCATTCTTATCCAGGTACTTGCATACATGTTCTTTAATAATTTGTTCAAAGATCTTTCCTGGTATAGAAGTCAGACTCACCGGCCTGTAGTTCCCTGGGTCCACCTTCTTCCCCTTTTTGAAGATAGGAACAACATTTGCTCTTCTCCAGTCTTCTGGGACTTCTCCTGTTCTCCAAGAATTTTCAAAGATTATGGACAGTGGTTCAAGAATTTCTTCTGCTATCTCCTTCAGTACCCTGGGGTGTAATTCATCTGGACCTGGAGACTTGAATTCATTTATGTTAGCTAAGTGTTTCCTCACTGTCTTTCTGTTTATAGATATCCTGGATTCTTCTATTCCTTTAATAGGACAGTGAAGATCAGTTGATGTTACATTTCCTTTCTGAGAGAAAACAGATGCAAAATAGGAATTTAAAAGTTCAGCCTTCTCAACATCCTGACTTACCATTTCATCATTTTCATCCTGTAAAAATCCTATAGCATCTTTGACTTTTCTTTTACTTTTGACGTATCCCCAAAATCCTTTTTTGTTGCTTTTGACGTCACTTGCAAGCCTTAATTCATTGTCAGCTTTAGATAATCTGATTTGTGCCCTGCAGGTTCTGCAGACGGCATTATATTCTTCTTTAGATATGCCTCCCTCTTTCCATTTGATAAACATTTCTTTCTTCCTTTTTAGCATGTGTTTAAGTTCTATGTTCATCCATCCTGGTTTCCTTAAATGCTTCCAATTCTTCCCTCTTTTTGGAATTGTTAACGATTGTGCTTTGAGAATCTCATTTTTCAAGATTTTCCATCCTTCCTGGACATTTTTGTCCTTAAGGATATCCTGCCATTGGATCCCTCCAATTCTCTTTCTGAGTTCCTTAAAATCTGCCTTTCTGAAATCTAACCTTGACGTCTGAGTCTTCACAGGTCTTCCTCCTCTTGTTATCCAAAATTCTAAAATAGCATGGTCACTACCTCCTAGAGTCCCAGCCACTCTTACCTCCTCCACCATTTCCTCCCTGTTTATGAGGATTAGATCCAAGGTAGCAGATCCCCTTGTTTTCTCCATTACCTTTTGGAAGATAAAGTTGTCAGCAAGAGAGGATAAGAATTTCCTGGACCTGTTAGTTTTGCCTGAGAGAGATTACCAACAAATGTCTGGATACTTGAAATCTCCCATGACCACTATGTCATATTTTTTGGAGAACTTGGCCATTTGATGCATAAAGAGTTCATCCATATCTTCAGCTTGCACAGGCGTCCTGTAGTAAATGCCTACAATGGTGTCCTTTCCATTGTTCTGTCCTTGTATTCTTACCCAAACAGTTTCCACAGAACTCCCAGTCTCTGAAGCGTCAATCTCTGTGCAGATATACGCTTTTCTAACATAAATGCAACACCTCCTCCTCGTTTATCAAGTCTGTTTCTTGCAAATAAGTTGTATCCTTCTAGCCTTGTATTCCAATCATGTGTATCGTCCCACCGAGTCTCAGTGATTCCAATGACATCATATTTCTTCTCCTGCGTTAGTAGTTCCAGTTCTCCTTGTTTGTTGCCCATGCTTTGTGCATTCGTATAGAAACACTTTAGTTTGTGATTGGTTTCTCTTCCTTCAATATTTTTATTATGTAAATTTTTTTGTCTTTGTTCTTCCCCTTCACTTCTAATAGCAGAATTCTCAATAGTATTTGTCAGGTGTATGGCTTTTGCTGGCGTTTTGCTTCCCTTCCCACATTGTTCTAGTTTAAAGCTCTCCTGATGAGTGTAGCAAGGCGACTTCCAAATACATGTTTTCCAGTCTTCGTAAGGTGCACCCCATCTCTAGCAAGTAGTCCATCGTATAGGTAATTCACTCCGTGATCCAGAAATCCAAATCCTTGCTGACGGCACCATCAATTGTAGCCAGTTGTTCACCTGCAGAATCTTATTCCACCTCCTTGTTCCATGGCCATCCACTGGAAGGATGGAGGAGAAGACCACCTGTGCTCCCAGTTCTTTCACTTTCTTACCTAAGTTTTCAAAGTCACTGCAGATGGTTTCCAGGTCACTTCTTGTGGTGTCATTTGTCCCCACATGTATTAGCAGGAATGGGTAGTCATCTTTAGGTCTGAAGAGTCCTGATATCCTGTCAGACACATCTTTAATTTTTGCACCTTGAAGACAGCACATTTCTCTTGAGGTTATATCCGGTCTGCAGATAGCGGCCTCTGTTCCTCTCAACAGGGAATCGCCCATGACAACAACTCTCCGTTTCTTCTTCACAACAGTTTTCTTTCTCCATTCAGGAGGACTCTGAGGGCGTAGAAGGTTGTTTGTGGGCAAAGTCTTATCCTGATGTATTTCTTCATCGTTCTCCTGTGTAAGAGCCTGGTATTGGTTCCTGAGCAGAATTGGTGCTGACTGCCTCCTGATCCTCCTGCTTCTCTGGGTCACATGCTTCCATTCCTCTGTTTCTTCAGTTGCACTTCGAATTTCTTCTCTTTCTGTACCATGAAGAGATAATTCTGCTCTGTCTAAGAACTCTTCACCTTCCTTAATGGTCTTCAATGTAGATAACCTCTCTTCCAGATTTTGCAACTTTTCCTCCAACAGGGACACAAGCTTGCATTTCTGGCATGTGAAGCTTGGCTTTTCCACTGGTAATTCTATGAACATGTAGCAAGAAATGCAGCTCACCACATGGCTCCTGGCCTCTTCCATGTTCTTATTGTTCAAGAGATATTCAAGCGGTGAAATATAAGCCAAAACTCGTGCGCCGCTAGGCACGGGTTTACTGATGTCCTCCTTTCAGCTGCAACAGCCAAAATCCAGTGTTCCTTGAGCTCGCGTAGACTCTTCACTTATCCAGAGGCACTGGAAAATGCAAATTATCTCCTCGGGATCCTCCCCTGGTTTACTGATGTCCTTCCTTTCAGCTGCAACAGCACATATCCATGGTTCCTTGTAGCACAGCGGGCACTCTTCACATTATCCAGAAGCACTGGTATATTATCACAATTATTCCTCACTCTCCTGGTGTTACTATGTCTACAAGTGTCATGCAAGCAACCGGTCCTTATCCGGTCCATTAACAGGGCCTATTATCAAATTTCCTGTTCCGTTATGTTCCTGCCTTTATCACAGCCTATAATCCAGGTTCACTTGAGCTCGCGGAGGACTCTTACTTACCCAGGAAGGTCACTGAATATGCAAATTATCTCCTCGGGACTCCACCCTGGTTTACTGTGTCCTCCTTTCAGCTGCAACAGCCATAAATCCAGTGTTCACTTGAGCTCGCGGGGGCACTTCTTCACTTTCCCAGAAGGCACTGGGAATATCAAATTATTCTCCGGGCACTCTACCATGGGTTCACTATGTTTATACACAGGGGTCACAGCAATTATCCAGTTGTGGGCAACTATGTTATACCAGAGGTGGAAACTATGTTATTCACTGGGGACCTTGTTATACACAGGTGGGTCACTGTATACAACAGTTTTTGGGTCACATGATTATACCAGAGGGGGTCACTAATGTTATCCCAGGGGGTCACTGTTTATACACAGTGGGTCACTGCATATAACAGTGTGGGGGGCATCTTTATTACAACAGGTGGGGTCACAATTATACACAGGGGGTCACTGTTATACACGTTGGGGTCACTAAGCATATCACAGGTGGGGTCACTGGTTATACACAGGGGCACGATGTATCCAGGGTACTGTATACACATGGGTCTACTATGTTATCACAGTGGGGGTCACTATGTTTACACGGGGGGTCACTTTATACACGGTGGCACTTGTTATACACAGGGGGTCACTATGTTATACCAGGCGGGGGTCACTGTTATCACATGGGGGTCACTATGTTATACACAGGGGGGTCACTATGTATACCATGGGGGTCACTATGTTATACACAGGTGGGGTCACTATGTTATACATCAGGGGGGGTCACTATGTTATACACAGGTGGGGGTCACATGTTATACACTGGGGTCACTATGTTATACACAGGTGGGGGTCACTATGTTATACAAGGGGGGGTCACTATGTTATACAGGGGGGTCACTATGTTATACACAGGTGGGGGTCACTATGTTATACACAGGGGGTCACTATGTTATACACAGGTGGGGGTCACTATGTTATACACAGGTGGGGGTCACTATGTTATACACGGGGGTCACTATGTTATACACAGGTGGGGGTCACTAGTTATACACGGGGGGTCACTAGTTATACACAGGTGGGGGTCACTATGTTATACACAGGGGGGGTCACTATGTTATACACAGGCGGGGGTCACTGTTATACACAGGTGGGGGTCACTATGTTATACACAGGTGGGGTCACTGTGTTATACAGGGGGGTCACTATGTTATAACACGGGGGGTCACTAGTTATACACAGGTGGGGGTACTATGTTATACACAGGTGGGGGTCACTGTGTTATACACAGGCGGGGGTCACTATGTTATACACAGGTGGGGGTCACTATGTTATACACAGGTGGGGGTCACTATGTTATACACGGGGGGTCACTAGTTATACACAGGTGGGGGTCACTATGTTATACACAGGTGGGGGTCACTATGTTATACACAGGTGGGGGTCACATGTTATACATAGTGGGGGTCACTATGTTATACACAGGTGGGGGTCACTGTGTTATACATGGGGGGGTCACTATGTTATACACGGGGGGTCACTATGTTATACACAGGCGGGGGTAACTATGTTATACACAGGTGGGGGTCACTGTGTTATACACAGGCGGGGGTCACTATGTTATACACAGGTGGGGGTCACTATGTTATACACAGGTGGGGGTCACTATGTTATACACGGGGGGGTCACTATGTTATACACAGGTGGGGGTCACTATGTTATACACAGGGGGGGTCACTATGTTATACACAGGTGGGGTCACTATGTTATACACAGGTGGGTGTCACTATGTTATACACAGGTGGGGGTCACTATGTTATACACAGGCGGGGGTCACTATGTTATACACGGGGGGGTCACTATGTTATACACAGGTGGGGGTCACTGTGTTGCAGTATATTAGTGACCCCTCCCTCCCCGTCCTCCTTTCCTCCCTACACTCGCTGCCGGCTGTATTGGGGGGGCGGTGTTTCGGGGATGAATATATAGGTCAGACATTCGGCTCTAATGGAAGGTTTTGCTTTACATGAAGACATCGAGGGTCCGGATAAAAGCCTCATTAATCACATCGGTGGAGGTCCGGGTGATCCGAGAAGAAAGCTCTCAGCTGCTGCACTTGGCTTGTAATAGCACGTAGCCCCCCGGGGTGAGCAGCATTAGAAGACCCCTTGTCTGCAGCCGGAGATGTGCTGAGAACCTGGGATGGGAATAATGTGGATTATTGTCCAGCACTGCCCGTGACATGTGAATACACAGACCCTCACAGCGAGGGGAGAGGGGGCGGCTGCAGAATGATGCACAGGCTGGTCTAGGTGTCATACTGTGATGGGGTCAGTAGAAGTGGTTCAGTAAGAGGAATCGCCAGGGACTGACTGCTCTTACTGTGAAGAATCCTGCCCTATCCGGATTAAGGAGATGCCTTTCCGCCACACAGACAATGTAAGGGCCAGGGGTGGACTGACTCGGGGGCCGAGGTATATGCCCCCCGGGTTCGATACTCTGGTAACAGATTAGGGTCACCCAGCTGTTAGCAGCATGTACCTTTACATCACCCGCGGCTACATGATAATCTGCAAAAGGCGCAGAGCCTCCTACAGACTGTAATGCAGCTACACATGATTTAAAGCAAGGTACAGCGCAGCTGAGGCACCTGACAGCCGGGTGGCGCTAAACAGGTCCTAAGCTAACAATTGTTCAGGGTCACCTGCTCAGCTGTACTGTCAAGAAGGCAGCATATATAGGAGTGATGTACTTCAAAAAGGGGCTAAGAGGATTGACGTACTGCATGATGGGGCTGTACATAGAGGTGCAGGAGGAGGTGATGTGCTGCAGGATGGGGCTGTATTTAGAGGAGCTGAGAGGAGTGAGGTACTGCAGGATGGGTGCAGCATATAGAGGGGCTGAGGAGTGACGTACAGCATGATAGAGCTATATATACAGGGAATGAGAGGAGTGATGTACTGAAGAATAGGGCTGTATATAAAGGAATGAGATGAGGGATTTACTGCAGGATATGCCAGTATATAGATAAGCTGAGAGGAGTAATGTTCTGTAGGACAGGGCTGTATATAGAGGAGCGATGTATGTTATGATGGGGCTGTGTATACAGGGGCTGAGAAAAGTGATGTACTGCAGAATGGGGCTGTATCTACAGGGGCAGAGAGCAGAGATGTACTGCAAAATGTGGCTGTATATAGATAAGCTGAGAGGAGTGATGTTCTCTAGGATAGGGCTGTATATAGAGGAGCGATGTATGGCATGATGGGCTGTGTATACAGGGGCTGAGAAAAGTGATGTACTGCAGAATGGGGCTGTATATACAGGGGCAGAGATGTACTGCAAGATGGGGCTGTATATATATATATATATATATATATATATATATATATATATATAGGCTGAGAGGAGTGATGTTCTGCAAGGAAGAGGAGCAAGCCATGTACAGTCGCTTCACAATCTATAAGACAAGTCCACACAGGAGCACGACTCTCGACGCTACCTGAGCGCAGCGCTTGCAGGTGAGATCGATCACACAGCAGTACTCAGGTTGCTGGACGCAGCGCTCAACTAGTTATGTATTTAATGTGTAGTAAGGAAAATGTGAGAATCTATTAAAACATAACTTTTAATAAGTGAATTGTTAAAACACTAATATGGTATCCATGAAACACACTAATATTACCCATACAGCACAGGCAATAAGCCTAATCCTACTCCGGTATTGGAACGCACCGCATTCCAGGAGGAGAAGACAGCGGTCAACCCTACTGTTATCAAACCGAAGCCAGCGCTGAGACGAAGCCAACACCGGTCCGGGCCTCAATAAACACTGAAGTCAATGGTGAGGATAACGGACCGGAAATAAAAAATAAGAACACTCTCACCCAATTTGGTGCATCAGGGGGACGTTCACCATAGGGAGCATCGCTCCTGTCCACACCAGTCCGGGTTCACAGAGGGATTCCAAGAAAACCCTTACAGGCCCTGGTCATAAGAAACTCGCCCTGGTTTCCCCTCTCGCCCAGTTTCCCCTCTCGCCCCGACGAGGACTCTCCGCATCAATACTGGACAGGTGAGAGGGAAGGACACCTTGGTGCCCCTGTCTGACTTATTCCGCAGCACCAGCACTTTTCGGATAAGGGGTATGTGACTGATCGTGGTGAAATGTACACAGAGTATTGATACAACAGGGGTGCACAGGGTGGGGGATGATTATTATAACACATACTGTATAAGGTGATTACTATGGGAAAATTTTATCATCTGGGTGGGGTCATTATTATATACCTACCAGTGATCACGGATGGGGGGGTGACATTATAACCGGGGGATAATATGTTATTACAGTATGGGGGGATTATTAATGCAAGGAGGTAAGTGATTGTGATCGTGTCGGGGGGATTTATGTTGCAGCATCTTTGTATAACTGGAGATTAAGCGCAGATTGAGGCCGGTTCTTAGTGGCCGCAGGTTCTGCAGCATTAACAATATGTGAAGCATTTGTGATTAACTGCTAATGATTCAGCAGGAAGAGACAGAGTTGTAGGAAATGGGTTGTTAGTGCCGCAGCTCGGACACCCACTCAGTGCTACAGGAGAGCCAAGGATGGGCCACACCTCAGACACACACTACATGAGAGCCAAGGATGGGCCCACCTCAGACACACACTACATGAGAGCCAAGGATGGGCCACACCTCAGACACACACTACATGAGAGCCAAGGATGGGCCCACCTCAGACACACACTACATGAGAGCCAAGGATGGGCCCACCTCAGACACACACTACATGAGAGTCAAGGATGGGCACCCAGACACACACTACATGAGAGCCAGGATGGCCGCACCTCAGACACACACTATGAGAGCCAAGGATGGGCCGCACCTCAGACACACACTACATGAGAGCCAAGGATGGGCCGCACCTCAGACACACACTACATGAGAGCCAAGGATGGGCCGCACCTCAGACACACACTACATGAGAGCCAAGGATGGGCCGCACCTCAGACACACACTACATGAGAGCCAAGGATGGGCCCACCTCAGACACACACTACATGAGAGCCAAGGATGGGCCGCACCTCAGACACACACTACATGAGAGCCAAGGATGGGCCGCACCTCAGACACACACTACATGAGAGCCAAGGATGGGCCCACCTCAGACACACACTACATGAGAGCCAGGATGGGCCGCACCTCAGACACACACTACATGAGAGCCAAGGATGGGCCGCACCTCAGACACACACTACATGAGAGCCAAGGATGGGCCACACCTCAGACACACACTACATGAGAGCAAGGATGGGCCGCACCTCAGACACACACTACATGAGAGCCTAGGATGGGCCGCACCTCAGACACACACTACATGAGAGCCAAGGATGGGCCGCACCTCAGACACACACTACATGAGAGCCAAGGATGGGCCACACCTCAGACACACACTACATGAGAGCCAAGGATGGGCCACACCTCAGACACACACTACATGAGAGCCAAGGATGGGCCGCACCTCAGACACACACTACATGAGAGCCAAGGATGGGCCACACCTCAGACACACACTACATGAGAGCCAAGGATGGGCCACACCTCAGACACACACTACATGAGAGCCAAGGATGGGCCGCACCTCAGACACACACTACATGAGAGCCAAGATGGGCCGCACCTCGGACACACACTACATGAGAGCCAAGGATGGGCCCACCTCAGACACACACTACATGAGAGCCAGGATGGGCCGCACCTCGGACACACACTACATGAGAGCCAAGGATGGGCCGCACCTCAGACACACACTACATGAGAGCCAAGGATGGGCCGCACCTCGACACACACTACATGAGAGCAAGGATGGGCCGCACCTCAGACACACACTACATGAGAGCCTAGGATGGGCCGCACCTCAGACACACACTACATGAGAGCCAAGGATGGGCCGCACCTCAGACACACACTACATGAGAGCCAACGATGGGCCGCACCTCGACACACACTACATGAGAGCCAAGGATGGGCCGCACCTCAGACACACACTACATGAGAGCCAAGGATGGGCCGCACCTCAGACACACACTACATGAGAGCCAAGGATGGGCCGCACCTCAGACACACACTACATGAGAGCCAAGGATGGGCCACACCTCAGACACAACTACATGAGAGCCAAGGATGGGCCCACCTCAGACACACACTACATGAGAGCCAAGGATGGGCCGCACCTCAGACACACACTACATGAGAGCCAAGGATGGGCCGCACCTCAGACACACACTACATGAGAGCCAAGGATGGGCCGCACCTCAGACACACATACATGAGAGCCAAGGATGGGCCGCACCTCGGACACAACTACATGAGAGCCAAGGATGGGCCGCACCTCAGACACACACTACATGAGAGCCTAGGATGGGCCGCACCTCGGACACACAGTACATGAGAGTCAAGGATGGGCCGCACCTCAGACACACACTACATGAGAGCCAAGGATGGGCCGCACCTCAGACACACACTACATGAGAGCCTAGGATGGGCCGCACCTCAGACACACACTACATGAGAGCCAACGATGGGCCGCACCTCAGACACACACTACATGAGATCCAAGGATGGGCCGCACCTCAGACACACACTACATGAGAGCCAAGGATGGGCCCACCTCAGACACACACTACATGAGAGCCAACGATGGGCCGCACCTCGGACACACACTACAGGAGAGCCAAGGATGGGCCGCACCTCAGACACACACTACATGAGAGCCAAGGATGGGCCGCACCTCAGACATACAGTACATGAGAGCCAAGGATGGGCCGCACCTCAGACACACACTACATGAGAGCCAAGGATGGGCCGCACCTCAGACACACACTACATGAGAGCCAAGGATGGGCCGCACCTCGGACACACAGTACATGAGAGTCAAGGATGGGCCGCACCTCAGACACACACTACATGAGAGCCAAGGATGGGCCGCACCTCAGACACACACTACATGAGAGCCAAGGATGGGCCGCACCTCGGACACACAGTACATGAGAGTCAAGGATGGGCCGCACCTCAGACACACACTACATGAGAGCCAAGGATGGGCCGCACCTCAGACACACACTACATGAGAGCCTAGGATGGGCCGCACCTCAGACACACACTACATGAGAGCCAACGATGGGCCGCACCTCAGACACACACTACATGAGATCCAAGGATGGGCCGCACCTCAGACACAGACTACATGAGAGCCAAGGATGGCCACACCTCAGACACACACTACATGAGAGCCAACGATGGGCCGCACCTCGACACACACTACAGGAGAGCCAAGGATGGGCCGCACCTCAGACACACACTACATGAGAGCCAAGGATGGGCCGCACCTCAGACAACATACATGAGAGCCAAGGATGGGCCGCACCTCAGACACACACTACATGAGAGCCTAGGATGGGCCGCACCTCGGACACACACTACATGAGAGCCAAGGATGGGCCGCACCTCAGACACACACTACATGAGAGCCAACGATGGGCCGCACCTCGGACACACACTACAGGAGAGCCAAGGATGGGTCGCACCTCAGACACACACTACATGAGAGCCAAGGATGGGCCGCACCTCAGACACACAGTACATGAGAGCCAAGAATGGGCCGCACCTCAGACACACACTACATGAGAGCCAAGGATGGGCCGCACCTCAGACACACACTACATGAGAGCCAAGGATGGGCCGCACCTCAGACACACACTACATGAGAGCCAAGGATGGGCCGCACCTCAGACACACACTACATGAGAGCCTAGGATGGGCCGCACCTCGGACACACACTACATGAGAGCCAAGGATGGGCCGCACCTCAGACACACACTACATGAGAGCCAAGGATGGGCCGCACCTCGGAAACACACTACATGAGAGCCAAGGATGGGCCGCACCTCAGACATACAGTACATGAGAGCCAAGGATGGGCCGCACCTCGGACACACACTACATGAGAGCCAAGGATGGGCCGCACCTCAGACATACAGTAAATGAGAGCCAAGGATGGGCCGCACCTCGGACACACACTACATGGGAGCCAAGGATGGGCCGCACCTCAGACACACACTACATGAGAGCCAAGGATGGGCCGCACCTCAGACACACACTACATGAGAGCCAAGGATGGGCCGCACCTCAGACACACACTCAGTGCTACAGGAGAGCCAAGGATGGGCTGCACCTCGGACACACACTACATGAGATCCAAGGATGGGCCGCACCTCGGACACACACTACATGAGAGCCAAGGATGGGCCGCACCTCAGACACACACTACATGAGAGCCAAGGATGGGCCGCACCTCAGACACACACTACATGAGAGCCAAGGATGGGCCGCACCTCGGACACACACTACATGAGAACCAAGGATGGGCCGCACCTCAGACATACAGTACATGAGAGCCAAGGATGGGCCGCACCTCGGACACACACTACATGAGAGCCAAGGATGGGCCGCACCTCAGACATACAGTACATGAGAGCCAAGGATGGGCCGCACCTCGGACACACACTACATGGGAGCCAAGGATGGGCCGCAACTCAGACACACACTACATGAGAGCCAAGGATGGGCTGCACCTCAGACACACACTACATGAGAGCCAAGGATGGGCCACACCTTGGACACACACTATATGAGAGCCAAGGATGGGCCGCACCTCGGACACACACTACATGAGAGCCAAGGATGGGCCGCACCTCGGACACACACTACATGAGAGCCAAGGATGGGCCGCACCTCGGACACACACTACATGAGAGCCAAGGATGGGCCGCACCCCGGACTCACACTAAATGAGAGCCAAGGATGGGCCGCACCTCGGACACACACTACATGAGAGCCAAGGATGTGTCGCACCTCAGACACACAGTACATGAGAGCCAAGGATGGGCCGCACCTCGGACACACACTACATGAGAGCCAAGGATGGGCCACACCTCGGACACACACTACATGAGAGCCAAGGATGGGCCGCACCTCGGACACACACTACATGAGATCCAAGGATGGGTCGCACCTCGGACACACACTACATGAGATCCAAGGATGGGCGGCACCTCAGACACACACTACATGAGAGCCAAGGATGGGCCACACCTCAGACACACAGTACATGAGAGCCAAGGATGGCCGCACCTCGGACACACACTACATGGGAGCCAAGGATGGGCCACACCTTGGACACACACTATATGAGAGCCAAGGATGGGCCGCACCTCGGACACACACTACATGAGAGCCAAGGATGGGCCGCACCTCAGACACACAGTACATGAGAGCCAAGGATGGGCCGCACCTCAGACACACAGTACATGAGAGCCAAGGATGGGCCGCACCTCGGACACACAAATATGAGATACAAGGCTAAGGACGGGTCACGCCACTCATGGGTCGAGACTATGTGCTCACTCCAGGCTATAAATTGCCGTCAAGCCTCTGGTGATTGGTTAAGGTGATCTAACACAAGGCTACTGCAGGGTTACAAAGCTCTTAAAGCGAACCTGTCATCTCATGCTAACCTGTAGAAGAGCCTGGGATGGTGGGCCTCATGCCCCACAATAAGAACATAAACTTGCTTTTCCCTCCTTTCTCAGCATGCATTACGTCTCCCATTGCCCAATGTCTCAACAGTCCACCTACTAAAAAGGCCCAATGTGCACTTAGGGGTTAACAGATGTCCTGCACTCTGGTGGAGTAGCCAGGAGGATACAAGACCTGCAGGACATCTGTTAACCCCTGGTGGTGGTCCGGTGTTTGGGGACCGTACATGTGTGTAATGTGCAGGACGGTTCCGGGACGCGGGAGCTTCAGTCTCTCTCATTGTGCAGGGGATAACCTGCTGCACCGGGATGATTCACTGATCCAATTAGCGGTGCCCTCCTGACAGTGCGGTACGACACGGGCACAATTACCCAGATAACCGCCCGCGGTGCGCAATACACATTATTACACTATAAATGATCCCGCTCTGCAGAACTGTGCATGCCATGACAGCAGGACCGGAGTGCAGCCATCTCCAGAAGCGGAGACACCGGCACAATGGGCACAACGTGCATTCAGTCTGCACAAAGGCTCCGCGCCTCGGCAGCCGATAAATACATTTTTCCCCTGATTTTGAAGACGCTGCGCTTTGCATTGATGCCACAAATAGACGCCATTCATCAAACAGGTGCCGTATTAATGCCTCCATCGCTGGCAACCCTGTGCCACATCTGCGCACACTGCAACGCGTCATAAGGCAGGGGCTTATGGGTTAATAGGTCATGTCTGGCTCCAATAACGGTCACAAGCAGCGAGGCTGCCATTCATCCGGCGGGTGCATGAGTAAATAACCTGTGCCTACACCCTGGCATCTGTCATTGGGAGGAAGGGGTCCAGCACAAAGCACAACTGTGCCCCTACCGGCATGACTCTTTCCTGGGGCAGTTATACTACTTGTCTGGTCCATTTGGAAGGCACAGTCCTAATCTGGGAGCCCCTCTTATCACATGCCCCCGCATGCAGTAAAGTCTGTAACCCGAAAACATAAAAAACACAGTAAAACCAAAAAATAACAGTGAACAGCAAGTGCTAATAAAAAGATGGAAAACCACAGGGTATTTGGTTAATACGTTTTTTGCAAAAAATGTATATTAAGGCGCTCTACCAAACGTCAAGGTATACCCTTATTGACTGGTCTATTTTGGAATTTATCGCATGCCCCTTAGCACGGCGGTCCTGTATTCTGCCCCATGTGGAGCTGTCCGTGGTGATGAAGGTAGGATGTGTGACATGACACTGTGATGTACAGGGCCGCCTTCTCGATGGCCTCTGTGAGAGTGAATATCTCGGAGGCTCTGGCCCTACAGTGCGGGGCCCCCTCTAGATACAGAGATATGTGTTACAGACACATTGGCCGTGCCGTGGGGGAAGGGAAGGTGGCACCGGGTGACCATATGGCAATTACTGGCCATGTTTCCGCACAATCACACGCTCCGCACGCTCAGGTGGGAGATTTCACTTCTGTTCTGTATCTGCTGCCAAACTCCAACCTGCAGAATTCCCCGCGCCTCTGGGGCCGCCATTAACGTAGAGAAGCCGGACGGGCGGAGAGCGACGATCTGCAAATATGATGAATGTGAGGCGTGCGGCGCTCCTGGGAGAGCTGCCATTTCCCAGAAATCAGTCAATACATGGAACGTCCAGCAGGGAAATAATGGCAGAATGGACTGGAGAGATGGGAGTAATCCCTCCGAAAATAGAAACACCGCTCCATGCTCACACAGCAGATCAATGTGGAGACGACGAGCATCACTCCCAACATGCCCTCCGCTCCAGTCATTTGTGTACCCAGCCTGGCCACCAAGGTCTGAGCTGGTGATCATGTACATCGCCATCGTGGTCAGCAGCGCTGTACAGTGACCATGTGACACATTTCAAGGGTCCCGGCCCGCTAAACTCTCCAGTGCTCCATGGAAGGCTTTGCAGGTGGCCCGGCTGCTCCATGTGAGTGTCTACTTAGACCTATACAAGGCTCGCCAAGGCACACACCTGGAGTGCGGTCTGCCTGCAGCTTCCACATAAGTACCCATGCTATCTATGGTGTCTGGGATGTCACCGGTCTGCCTGCAGCTTCCAGTACCTCTGCTACCGGTTTGTGGTTTTCAGCAGCTCCGCCACCTGTCTGCGGTCTCCTGGACATCTCCAATCTGCCTGTGTCTTCCAGTATCTTTAGTACCTGTCTGTGGTCTCCTGGACGTCGCCAATCTGCCTGTGGCTCCCAGTATCTCTGCTGCCTGTCTGCGGTCTCCTGAACGACTCCTGTCTGCCTGCGGCTTCCACCACCTGTGATTCCTGTCAATGGTCTCCAGGATCTCTGGTAAAAGTTTCCCACGTGTCTAAATTGACTGCTGCACTGACACCTTTGGCCCGATGCCCACCGGGACCTTGGGTTTGAGGGTACACCTCACAGGTGAGCCTAACAGACCCCCATGTTGAATCACTGTAATCTGGAGTAAGGTGCGTCATCACTGGAGAAGGGTGTTAATAATCCCCTCAAGATGGCGAGCTGATATTGGATCTAGGGTTAGTGCCCCCGAACAAACAGCGATCCCCACAAAGACATAATATGTCCCTCCGGGCGCAGGACCATCCTCTGTAGCCTCTCCAGGTTCAGGTCTGTCCTCTGTAGCCCCTCCGGGCGCAGGTCCATCCTCTGTAGCCCCTCCGGGCGCAGGTCTCTCCACTGTAACCCCTCCGGGTGCAGGACCATCCTCTGTAGCCTCTCCAGGCGCAGGTCTGTCCTCTGTAGCCCCTCCGGGCGCAGGTCCCTCCTCAATGGCCCCTCCAGGCGCAGGTCTCACTGCTCTTCATAGTCGTTAGGTCTGGAGCTTTTGATGTCGTTCAGATTTTCAGACTAAGGGAGAAGTTTATGGGTTTTTTGCTCAGACTAGGGCGATGTGACGTCAGCTGCAGTGTGGTATTGTACAGGGCATTTATCGGGCCGTCCTGATCACAATATTTGGTCGTTTAATGGGCCTCATGCTTGCAATATGGCACCTCTACATCTCTCCCTATGGATTAGCTCAGTGCCCACTTGTTACAGGGGGCATCATGAGTTGCAAAATAATGAGCAACAGCCGCAAAACAGAAAAAAAAATAAATGAGAGAGTGCAGTGTGCATTGGGCGGTGCCAGTCTCTGTGCAGACAATGCACCCGCGTGGTGCCAGTCTCTGCGCAAACAATGCCCCCGGCGGTGCCAGTCTCTGCGCAGACAATGCCACAGGCGGTGCCAGTCTCTGCGCAGACAATGCCCCAGGCGGTGCCAGTCTCTGTGCAGACAATGCCCCGGGCGGTGCCAGTCTCTGCACAGACAATGCCCCGGGCGGTGCCAGTCTCTGCACAGACAATGCCCCAGGCGGTGCCCGTCTCTGTGCAGACAATGCCCCGGGCGGTGCCAGTCTCTGCGCAGACAAAGCCCCAGGCGGTGCCAGTCTCTGTGCAGACAATGCTCGGGCGGTGCCAGTCTCTGCGCAGACAATGCCCCAGGCGGTGCCAGTCTCTGTGCAGACAATGCCCCGGGCGGTGCCAGTCTCTGCACAGACAATGCCCCGGGCGGTGCCAGTCTCTGTGCAGACAATGCCCCGGGCGGTGCCAGTCTCTGCGCAGACAATGCCCCGGGCGGTGCCAGTCTCTGCACAGACAATGCCCCGGGCGGTGCCAGTCTCTGTGCAGACAATGCCCCGGGCGGTGCCAGTCTCTGCGCAGACAATGCCCCAGGCGGTGCCAGTCTCTGTGCAGACAATGCCCCGGGCGGTGCCAGTCTCTGCGCAGACAATGCCCCGGGCGGTGCCAGTCTCTGTGCAGACAATGCCCCGGGCGGTGCCAGTCTCTGCGCAGACAATGCCCCGGGCAGCTTCTCAGATTTCTGCTCTCGGATTATTGTGTCTCTTGTAATCTCATTACCGTCAGGTTATTAAGGGTTACAGCTCTGCACAAAGCAGATTACACAGCGGGATGAAGTGCCCCAGGAGTGCCCGTGGATAGGTCAGGATTAATACCTTGCCTGCACTGACACACTGTAAGGCTTTGTGCACACGTTGCAGAATTGAAGCAGATTTTTCCTCAGCAATTCCGCACCCTCTTGCCCGGAAAAACGCATGCGGATTTTGACGCTTTTTTGTCGCGTTTTTTCCAATGCCAGTCTATTCCGCCGCGATTCCGCAAAATTAATGAACATGCTGCTTTTATTTCCACAATGCGATTCTGCTGCGGAAAAATACTCAGCGTGGGCACAGCAACTGCGGAATGTATTTATAATGAATGGGATGCGTTCTGTAAGAGTTTCCGCAGCGGCAAGACGCAACGTGGGCACATGGCCGAACGCTCAAGACAGTGCTGTGCTGCTGTGCTCAGCTCGCAGAGGACGGTCAGACTGGACACAACGTAACGAGCGCTGTGAGAATACAGAAATCCTGAGCGGCTTATTACAGGCGGGTGGCGAGTGTTCTCTGCAGATAGCGCCATCCCGCCATCCCACGGCGCTCTCAGCACGATGGGGGGAGTGTTACATGAAGAGCGCACTCCACAGGGGCAGCACTACAAAGACCAGCAAGAACAGGTTAATGGAGTCGCCAAACAATCACACAGACTAATTACAGCTGAGAGGCGCTCGCATCGCCCCCCGGAGGTGACTGGAGGATAAGACACGATGTAACAGCAGAATAGTGGCCGCAGCTCTGGAGGTGACTGGAGGATAAGACACGATGTAACAGCAGAATAGTGGCCGCAGCTCTGGAGGTGACTGCAGGATAAGACACGATGTAACAGCAGAATAGTGGCCGCAGCTCTGGAGGTGACTGCAGGATAAGACACGATGTAACAGCAGAATAGTGACTGCAGCTCTGGAGGTGACTGGAGGATAAGACACGATGTAACAGCAGAATAGTGGCCGCAGCTCTGGGGGTGACTGGAGGATAAGACACGATGTAACAGCAGAATAGTGGCCGCAGCTCTGGAGGTGACTGCAGGATAAGACACGATGTAACAGCAGAATAGTGGCCGCAGCTCTGGGGGTGACTGGAGGATAAGACACGATGTAACAGCAGAATAGTGGCCGCAGCTCTGGAGGTGACTGGAGGATAAAACACAATGTAACAGCAGAATAGTGACTGCAGCTCTGAGGGTGACTGGAGGATAAGACATGATGTGACAGCAGAATAGTGACCGCAGCTCTGGAGGTGACTGGAGGATAAGACACGATGTAACAGCAGAATAGTGAGTGCAGCTCTGGAGGTGACTGGAGGATAAGACATGATGTAACAGCAGAATAGTGACCGCAGCTCTGGAGGTGACTGGAGGATAAGACACGATGTAACAGCAGAATAGTGAGTGCAGCTCTGGAGGTGACTGGAGGATAAGACACGATGTAACAGCAGAATAGTGGCCGCAGCTCTGGAGGTGACTGGAGGATAAGACACAATGTAACAGCAGAATAGGGACTGCAGCTCTGGAGGTGACAGGAGGATAAGACACAATGTAATAGCAGAATAGTGACCACAGCTCTGGAGGTGACTAGAGAATAAGACACGAAGTAACAGCAGAATAGTGTCTGCAGCTCTGGAGGTGACTGGAGGATAAGACATGATGTAACAGCAGAATAGTGAGTGCAGCTCTGGAGGTGACTGGAGGATAAGACATGATGTAACAGCAGAATTGTGACTGCAGCTCTGGAGGTGACTGGAGGATAAGACACAATGTAACAGCAGAATAGTGACCGCAGCTCTGGAGGTGACCGGAGGATAAGACACGATGTAACAGCAGAATAGTGAGGGCAGCTCTGGAGGTGACCGGAGGAAAAGACATGATGTAACAGCAGAATAGTGACTGCAGCTCTGGAGGTGACTGGAGGATAAGACACGATGTAACAGCAGAATAGTGAGTGCAGCTCTGGAGGTGACTGGAGGATAAGACACGATGTAACAGCAGAATAGTGACTGCAGCTCTGGAGGTGACTGGAGGATAAGACACGATGTAACAGCAGAATAGTGACCGCAGCTCTGGAGGTGACTGGAGGATAAGACACAATGTAACAGCAGAATAGTGACCGCAGCTCTGGAGGTGACTGGAGGATAAGACACAATGTAATAGCAGAATAGTGACCACAGCTCTGGAGGTGACTGGAGGATAAGACACGATGTAACAGTAGAATAGTGACTGCAGCTCTGGAGGTGTCAGGAGGATAAGACACGATGTAACAGCAGAATAGTGACTGCAGCTCTGGAGGTGACTGGTGGATATGAAATGATGTAACAGCAGAATAGTGACTGCAGCTCTGGAGGTGACCAGAGGATAAGACATGATGTAACAGCAGAATTGTGACTGCAGCTCTGGAGGTGACTGGAGGATAATACCTGATGTAACAGCAAAATAGTGAGTGCAGCTCTGGAGGTGACTGGAGGGAGTGCAGCTCTGGAGGTGACTGGAGGATAAGACACAATGTAACAGCAGAATAGCTACCGCAGCTCTGGCTGTGATTGAAGGAAAAGACACGATGTAACAGCAGAATAGTGACTGCAGCTCTGGAGGTGACTAGAGGATAAGACACGATGTAACAGCAGAATAGCTACCGCAGCTCTGGAGGTGATTGGAGGATAAGACACAATGTAACAGTAGAATAGCTACCGCAGCTCTGGAGGTGACTGGAGGATAAGACATGAAGTAACAGTAGAATAGTGACTGCCGCTCTAGAGGTGATTTGGAGGATAGGACAATGTAAAAGGAGAATAGTGACTGCAGCTCTGGAAGTGACTGGAGGATAAGACACGATGTAACAGCAGAATTGTAAGTGCAGCTCTGGAGGTGACTGGAAGATAAGACACAATGTAACAGCAGAATAGTGAATGCAGCTCTGGAGGTGTCAGGAGGATAAGACACGATGTAACAGCAGAATAGTGACCGCAGCTCTGGAGGAGACTGGAGGATAAGACACGATGTAACAGCAAAATAGTGACTGCAGCTCTGGAGGTGACTGGTGGATAAGACACGATGTAACAGCAGAATAGTGACTGCAGCTCTGGAGGTGACTGGTGGATATGACATGATGTAACAGCAGAATAGTGACTGCAGCTCTGGAGGTGACTGGTGGATATGAAACGATGTAACAGCAGAATAGTGACTGCAGCCCTGGAGGTGACCAGAGGATAAGACATAATGTAACAGCAGAATTGTGACTGCAGCTCTGGAGGTGACCGGAGGATAAGACATGATGTAACAGCAGAATTGTGACTGCAGCTCTGGAGGTGACCGGAAGATAAGACATGAAGTAACAGCAGAATAGTGACTGCAGCTCTGGAGGTGACTGGAGGATAATACCTGATGTAACAGCAAAATAGTGAGTGCAGCTCTGGAGGTGACTGGAGGGAGTGCAGCTCTGGAGGTGACTGGAGGATAAGACACAATGTAACAGCAGAATAGCTACCGCAGCTCTGGCTGTGATTGAAGGAAAAGACACGATGTAACAGCAGAATAGTGACTGCAGCTCTGGAGGTGACTGGAGGATAAGACACAATGTAACAGCAGAATAGTGACTGCAGCTCTGGAGGTGACTGCAGGATAAAACACGATGTAACAGCAGAATAGTGACTGCAGCTCTGGAGGTGACTGGAGGATAAGACATGAAGTAACAGTAGAATAGTGACTGCAGCTCTGGAGGTGATTTGGAGGATAGGACAATGTAAAAGGAGAACAGTGACTGCAGCTCTGGAAGTGACTGGAGGATAAGACACGATGTAACAGCAGAATTGTGAGTGCAGCTCTGGAGGTGACTGGAGGATAACAAATCCGCAGCCTCCTGCTCCCTCCATCACAGCTCTCTCTGACGCTTCTGCCTGTTATATGTTTAATTGCTCCAGGAAAACGATTCAGTAATCAACGTAGTATAAAGTGTGAGGACGGCGGCGGCGGCGACGACAGCGTGAGAGTAATCCGCTCGTTACCGGCGAGGACGCGGCCTCCAATAATAACACCATTACAGTCAATTACCCCAATGTGATTGAACAAGGCAAGCTACACTTAACCCTATCAATCACCGGAGACCCGAGCTTCACCCCCGACGTCACCGCGCGGAAGAACAAGAGGCAATGACATCATCAGAAGCACGCAGAATGTAAAGCAGCAGCGTGACATCATCAGAACACAGTGACAAAGGACGGCTGCAGAAAGTAGCAGGAAATGTACGAGGTCCGAGATCGCAGGGCGACAGAGGTCCGAGATCGCAGGGCGACAGAGGTCCGAGATCGCAGGGCGACAGAGGTCCGAGATCGCAGGGCGACAGAGGTCCGAGATCGCAGGGCGACAGAGGTCCGAGATCGCAGGGCGACAGAGGTCCGAGATCGCAGGGCGACAGAGGTTCGAGATCGCAGGGCGGCAGAGGTCCTGGATCACAGAGCGGCAGAGGTCCTGAATCACGGAGCGGCAGAGGTCCTGTATCACAGGGCAGCAGAGGTCCTGGATCACAGAGCGGCAGAGGTCCTGGATCACAGGGCGACAGACGTTCGAGATCACAGAGAGGCAGAGGTCCTGGATCACAGGGCGGTAGAGGTCCTGGATCACGGAGCGGCAGAGGTCCTGGATAACGGAGCGGCAGAGGTTCTGGATCACGGAGCGGCAGAGGTCCTGGATCACGGAGCGGCAGAGGTCCTAGATCACGGAGCGGCAGAGGTCCTGGATCACGGAGCGGCAGAGGTCCTGGATCACGGAGCGGCAGAGGTCCTGGATCACAGAGCGGCAGAGGTCCTGGATCACAGAGCGGCAGAGGTCCTGGATCACGGAGCGGCAGAGGTCCTAGATCACGGAGCGGCAGAGGTCCTGGATCACAGGGCGGCAGAGGTCCTGGATCACAGAGCGGCAGAGGTCCTGGATCACAGGGCGACAGACGTTCGAGATCACAGAGAGGCAGAGGTCCTGGATCACAGGGCGGTAGAGGTCCTGGATCACGGAGCGGCAGAGGTCCTGGATAACGGAGCGGCAGAGGTTCTGGATCACGGAGCGGCAGAGGTCCTGGATCACGGAGCGGCAGAGGTCCTAGATCACGGAGCGGCAGAGGTCCTGGATCACGGAGCGGCAGAGGTCCTGGATCACGGAGCGGCAGAGGTCCTGGATCACAGAGCGGCAGAGGTCCTGGATCACAGAGCGGCAGAGGTCCTGGATCACGGAGCGGCAGAGGTCCTAGATCACGGAGCGGCAGAGGTCCTGGATCACGAAGCGGCAGAGGTCCTGGATCACGGAGCGGCAGAGGTCCTGGATCACGGAGCGGCAGAGGTCCTGGATCACGGAGCGGCAGAGGTCCTAGATCACGGAGCGGCAGAGGTCCTGGATCACGGAGCGGCAGAGGTCCTGGATCACGGAGCGGCAGAGGTCCTGGATCACAGAGCGGCAGAGGTCCTGGATCACAGAGCGGCAGAGGTCCTGGATCACAGAGCGGCAGAGGTCCTGGATCACGGAGCGGCAGAGGTCCTAGATCACGGAGCGGCAGAGGTCCTGGATCACGGAGCGGCAGAGGTCCTGGATCACGAAGCGGCAGAGGTCCTGGATCACGGAGCGGCAGAGGTCCTAGATCACGGAGCGGCAGAGGTCCTGGATCACGGAGCGGCAGAGGTCCTGGATCACGGAGCGGCAGAGGTCCTAGATCACGGAGCGGCAGAGGTCCTGGATCACGGAGCGGCAGAGGTCCTGGATAACAGAGCGGCAGAGGTCCTGAATCACGGAGCGGCAGAGGTCCTGGATCACAGGGCGGCAGAGGTCCTGGATCACAGAGCGGCAGAGGTCCTGGATCACAGGGCGACAGACGTTCGAGATCACAGAGAGGCAGAGGTCCTGGATCACGGAGCGGCAGAGGTCCTGGATCACGGGGCGGCAGAGGTCCTGGATCACAGGGCGGCAGAGGTCCTGGATCACAGGGCGGCAGAGGTCCTGGATCACAGGGCGGCAGAGGTCCTGGATCACGGAGCGGCAGAGGTCCTGGATCACAGGGCGGCAGAGGTCCTGGATCACAGGGCGGCAGAGGTCCTGGATCACAGGGCGGCAGAGGTCCTGGATGACAGGGCGGCAGAGGTCCTGGATCACAGGGCGGCAGAGGTCCTGGATCACGGAGCGGCAGAGGTCCTGGATCACGGAGCGGCAGAGGTCCTGGATCACGGAGCGGCAGAGGTCCTGGATCACGGAGCGGCAGAGGTCCTGGATCACGGAGCGGCAGAGGTCCTGGATCACAGGGCGGCAGAGGTCCTGGATCACAGGGCGGCAGAGGGCCTGGATCACAGGGCGGCAGAGGTCCTGGATCACGGAGCGGCAGAGGTCCTGGATCACGGAGCGGCAGAGGTCCTGGATCACAGGGCGGCAGAGGTCCTGGATCACAGGGCGGCAGAGGTCCTGGATCTCATAACGGTAGGACTGTAGAAGGTTCTTTGCTTGCTCTCAATGAATGGAAACATTCTTGCTAGCATTCACAGACAGGTGGCGATCCTCACCTGCTATTTTTGCACCGTGGGGCTGTTACAGGGGTCACCGACAATCCTCTGTTTGTGAACTAAAGCACAAATCTCTCCTGTCCGGCCAGTTTGTAACAATGTATCAGTGCAGGGAACCTGGAACAGTCAGGAGTCCATGATCATCTCACACAGGACTGTAACAAATCATCAGCTGTGAAGACGCGGCAGGTCAAGATATGCGGCAGGTCAGGAGTCATGGCAGGTCAGGAGTCACGGCAGGTCAGGATATGCGGCAGGTCAGGAGTCATGGCAGGTCAGGAGACGCGGCAGGTTAGGAGACACGGCAGGTCAGGACATGTGGCAGGTCAGGAGTCATGGCAAGTCAGGAGACGCAGCAGGTCAGTTGAGGCGGCAGGTCAGGAGACGCGGCAGGTTAGGAGACATGGCAGGTCAGGAAAAAACGAGGCAGGTCAGGAGTCGCGGCAGGTCAGCAGTCATGGCAGGTCAGGAGATGAGGCAGGTCAGGATATATGGCAGGTCAGGAAAAAACAAGGCAGGTCAGGAGTCGCGGCAGGTCAGGAGACGCGGCAGGTCAGGATATGTGGCAGGTCAGGAAAAAAAGCAGCAGGTCAGGAAAAAACAAGGCACGTCAGGAGTCGCAGCAGGTCACGGGACGAGGCAGGTCAGGAGACGAGGCAGGTCAAGGGGACGAGGCAGGTCAAGGGGACGAGGCAGGTCAAGGGGACGAGGCAGGTCAGGAGTCGCGGCAGGTCAGGAGTCGCGGCAGGTCAGGAGTCGCGGCAGGTCAGCAGTCGTGGCAGGTCAGCAGTCGCGGCAGGTCAGCAGTCGCGGCAGGTCAGCAGTCGCGGCAGGTCAGGGGACGCGGCAGGTCAGGGACGCAGCAGGTCAGGGGACGCAGCAGGTCAGGGGACGCAGCAGGTCAGGGGACGCGGCAGGTCAGGGGACGCGGCAGGTCAGGGGACGCGGCAGGTCAGGGGACGCGGCAGGTCAGGGGATGCGGCAGGTCAGGGGACGCGGCAGGTCAGGAAAAAAAGCAGCAGGTAAGGAAAAAAGCAGCAGGTAAGGAAAAAAGCAGCAGGTCTGGAAAAAACAAGGCAGGTCAGGAGTCGCAGCAGGTTGGGGACGTGGCAGGTCAGGGTACGAGGCAGGTCAGGAGTCGCGGCAGGTCAGGAGTCGCGGCAGGTCAGGAGACGCGGCAGGTCAGGAAAAAAAGCAGCAGGTCTGGAAAAAAAGCAGCAGGTCAGGAAAAAACAAGGCAGGTCAGGAGTCGCAGCAGGTCGGGGATGTGGCAGGTCAGGGGACGAGGCAGGTCAGGAGACGCGGCAGGTCAGGAGATGAGGCAGGTCAGGGGACGAGGCAGGCCAGGGGACGCGGCATGGCTGGGCAGGGGGACGCGGCACGGCTGGGCAGGGGGACGTGGCAGGGCAGGTCAGGGGACGCGGCAGGGCAGGTCAGGGGACGCGGCAGGGCAGGTCAGGGGACGCGGCAGGTCAAGGGGACGAGGCAAGTCAGGGGACAAGGCAGGTCAGGGGATGCGGCAGGGCAGGTCAGCAGACGCGGCAGGGCAGGGGGACGAGGCTGGTCAATAGACCTTTTCAGCCTCTGAATGTCAGCAACAAAAATCTTCATTGTCAGCAAACAGAGATCTCGCCACTGGAGCATTGCAGAACTGTTCAGGACACCGTGACGTCGCTCTGTAATTAGCAGCTGGAGGGAAGGGGTTAATGTTTCCAGCCGGGGCTCATTGTCCTCTGATTGTGGGGTTAATGAAGCAGAGATGGACAGATAGCAGCGGAGGCAGAACAATACCACGTTCATTACACCATTACACTGCTGCCCAGAGATAACGCACCGCGCAGAACGCAAATTACATCCAGACCTGTACTGAAATAGAATGTGATTATCATAGGCCGGACCCCAACACCCCCAGGAGGAAGAGCCGACACTGAGAAGGGGTCTGTAGTGACAATACACTGTGTGATAGGAGATTAGATTGTGAGCTCCGGGGTCAGGGATGATGGGAGTAGTGATACACTGTGTGATAGGAGATTAGATTGTGAGCTCCGGGGTCAGGGATGATGGGAGTAGTGATACACTGTGTGATAGGAGATTAGATTGTGAGCTCCGGGTCAGGGATGATGGGAGTAGTGATACACTGTGTGATAGGAGATTAGATTGTGAGCACTGGGGTCAGGGATGATGGGAGTAGTGATACATTATGTGATAGGAGATTAGATTGTGAGCTCCGGGGTCAGGGATGATGGGAGTAGTGATACACTGCGTGATAGGAGACTAGATTGTGAGCTCCGGGGTCAAGGATGATGGGAGTAGTGATACACTGTGTGATAGGAGATTAGATTGTGAGCTCCGGGGTCAGGGATGATGGGAGTAGTGATACACTGTGTGATAGGAGATTAGATTGTGAGCACTGGGGTCAGGGATGATGGGAGTAGTGATACACTGTGTGATAGGAGACTAGATTGTGAGCTCCGGGGTCAGGGATGATGGGAGTAGTGATACACTGTGTGATAGGAGAATAGATTGTGAGCACCGGGGTCAGGGATGATGGGAGTAGTGATACACTGTGTGATAGGAGATTAGATTGTGAGCTCCGGGGTCAGGGATGATGGGAGTAGTGATACACTGCGTGATAGGAGACTAGATTGTGAGCTCCGGGGTCAGGGATGATGGGAGTAGTGATACACTGTGTGATAGAAGATTAGATTGTGAGCTCCGAGGTCAGGGATGATGGGAGTAGTGATACACTGTGTGATAGGAAATTTGATTGTGAGCTCCGGGGTCAGGGATGATGGGAGTAGTGATACACTGTGTGATAGGAGATTAGATTGTGAGCTCCGGGGTCAGGATGATGGGAGTAGTGATACACTGTGTGATAGGAGATTAGATTGTGAGCTCCGGGGTCAGGGATGATGGGAGTAGTGATACACTGTGTGATAGGAGATTAGATTGTGAGCTCCGGGGTCAGGGATGATGGGAGTAGTGATACACTGTGTGATAGGAGAATAGATTGTGAGCACCGGGGTCAGGGATGATGGGAGTAGTGATACACTGTGTGATAGGAGATTAGATTGTGAGCTCCGGGGTCAGGGATGATGGGAGTAGTGATACACTGTGTGATAGGAGATTAGATTGTGAGCTCCGGGGTCAGGGATGATAGAAGTAGTGATACACTGTGTGATAGATTAGATTGTGAGCTCCGGGGTCAGGGATGATGGGAGTAGTGATACATTGTGTGATAGGAGATTAGATTGTGAGCTCCTGGGTCGGGGATGATGGGAGTAGTGATACATTGTGTGACAGGAGATTAGATTGTGAGCTCCGGGGTCAGGGATGATGGGAGTAGTGATACACTGTGTGATAGGAGATTAGATTGTGAGCTCCTGGGTCGGGGATGATGGGAGTAGTGATACATTGTGTGATAGGAGATTAGATTGTGAGCTCATGGGTCAGGGATGATGGGAGTAGTGATACATTGTGTGACAGGAGATTAGATTGTGAGCACTGGGGTCAGGGATGATGGGAGTAGTGATACATTGTGTGATAGGAGATTAGATTGTGAGCTCCTGGGTCGGGGATGATGGGAGTAGTGATACATTGTGTGACAGGAGATTAGATTGTGAGCTCTGGGGTCAGGGATGATGGAAGTAGTGATACACTATGTGATAGGAGATTAGATTGTGAGCTCCTGGGTCGGGGATGATGGGAGTAGTGATACATTGTGTGATAGGAGATTAGATTGTGAGCTCCGGGGTCAGGGATGATGGGAGTAGTGATACACTGTGTGATAGGAGATTAGATTGTGAGCTCCGGGGTCAGGGATGATGGGAGTAGTGATACACTGTGTGATAGGAGATTAGATTGTGACAACTGGGGTCAGGGATGATGGGAGTAGTGATACACTATGTGATAGGAGATTAGATTGTGAGCTCCTGGGTCGGGGATGATGGGAGTAGTGATACATTGTGTGATAGGAGATTAGATTGTGAGCTCCGGGGTCAGGGATGATGGGAGTAGTGATACACTGTGTGATAGGAGATTAGATTGTGAGCTCCGAGATCAGGGATGATGGGAGTAGTGATACACTGTGTGATAGGAGATTAGATTGTGAGCTCCGGGGTCAGGGATGATGGGAGTAGTGATACACTGTGTGATAGGAGATTAGATTGTGACCTCAAGATACATGTGGAGGTTATGGAGATGGATGATGGGAGATGATAGTGATTACACTTGTGAATAGGAAGATTATAGAAATTTGGTGGGAGTTGATCACTGGGTTTTCGGGTGGATGATGGGGATATGGGAAGGAGTTGATGACCTGATGTGTGTGATAATTGTGATAGATTAGATTGTGAGCTCCGGGGGTTTTCAGTGTGATGGATTGGGAGGTCGGTATGAGTTGATACACTGTGTGATAGGAGATTAGATTGTGACACTGGGTCAGGGATGATGGGAGTAGTGATACATTGTGTCATAGGATGATGATGGGATTGTGAGCTCCGAGATCAGGGGATGATGGGATAGTGATAGACTGTGTGAATAGGAGATTTAGATTGTGAGCTCCGGGTCAGGGATGATGGGAGTAGTGATACACTGTGTGATAGGAGATTAGATTGTGAGCGCAGATGGGGTCAGGAAATGATGGAGAATGTTAGTGATATAGGCACTGTGTGATAGGAGATTAGATTGTGAGCTCCGAGGTCAGGGATGATGGGAGTAGTGATACACTGTGTGATAGGAGATTAGATTGTGAGCTCCGGGTCAGGGATGATGGGAGTAGTGATACACTGTGTGATAGGAGATTAGATTGTGAGCTCCGGGGTCAGGGATGATGGGAGTAGTGATACACTGTGTGATAGGAGATTAGATTGTGAGCACTGGGGTCAGGGATGATGGGAGTAGTGATACACTGCGTGATAGGAGATTAGATTGTGAGCTCCGGGTCAGGGATGATGGGAGTAGTGATACACTGTGTGATAGGAGATTAGATTGTGAGCTCCGGGGTCAGGGATGATGGGAGTAGTGATACACTGTGTGATAGGAGACTAGATTGTGAGCTCCGGGGTCAGGGATGATGGGAGTAGTGATACACTGTGTGATAGGAGATTAGATTGTGAGCTCCGGGGTCAGGGATGATGGGAGTAGTGATACACTGTGTGATAGGAGATTAGATTGTGAGCTCCGGGTCAGGGATGATGGGAGTAGTGATACACTGTTGATAGGAGACTAGATTGTGAGCTCCGGGGTCAGGGATGATGGGAGTAGTGATACACTGTGTGATAGGAGATTAGATTGTGAGCTCCGGGGTCAGGGATGATGGGAAGTATGTGATACACTGGTAGTGATAGGGCAGATAGAGATTGTGAGCTCCGGGGTCAGGGATGATGGGAGTAGTGATACACTGTGTGATAGGAGATTAGATTGTGAGCTCCGGGGTCAGGGATGATGGGAGTAGTGATACACTGTGTGATAGGAGATTAGATTGTGAGCTCCGGGGTCAGGGATGATGGGAGTAGTGATACACTGGTGATAGGAGACTAGAATTGTGAGCTCCGGGGTCAGGGATGATGGGAGTAGTGATTTACACTGTGTGATAGGAACTAGATTGTGAGCTCCGGGGTCAGGGATGATGGGAGTAGTGATACACTGAGGTGTGATAGAGATTAGATTGTGAGCTCCGAGGTCAGGGATGATGGGAGTAGTGATACACTGTGTGATAGGAAATTTGATGTGGAGCTCCGGGGTCAGGGATGATGGGAGTAGTGATACACTGTGTGATAGGAGATTAGATTGTGAGCTCCGGGGTCAGGGATGATGGGAGTAGTGATACACTGTGTGATAGGAGATTAGATTGTGAGACTCCGGGGTCAGGGATGATGGGAGTAGTGATACACTGTGTGATAGGAGATTAGATTGTGAGCTCCGGGGTCAGGGATGATAGAAGTAGTGATACACTGTGTGATAGATTAGATTGTGATGTCCGGGGTCAGGATGATGGGAGTAGTGATACACTAGTGATAGGAGATATGATTGTGACTCTCTGGGTCGGGATGATGGGAGTAGTGATACATTGTGTGATAGGAGATTAGATTGTGAGCTCCGGGGTCAGGGATGATGGGAGTAGTGATACACTGTGTGATAGGAGATTAGATTGTGAGCACTGGGGTCAGGGATGATGGGAGTAGTGATACATTGTGTCATAGGAGATTAGATTGTGAGCTCCGAGATCAGGGATGATGGGAGTAGTGATACACTGTGTGATAGGAGATTAGATTGTGAGCTCCGGGTCAGGGATGATGGGAGTAGTGATACACTGTGTGATAGGAGATTAGATTGTGAGCACTGGGGTCAGGAATGATGGGAGTAGTGATACACTGTGTGATAGGAGATTAGATTGTGAGCTCCGAGGTCAGGGATGATGGGAGTAGTGATACACTGTGTGATAGGAGATTAGATTGTGAGCTCCGGGTCAGGGATGATGGGAGTAGTGATACACTGTGTGATAGGAGATTAGATTGTGAGCTCCGGGTCAGGGATGATGGGAGTAGTGATACACTGTGTGATAGGAGATTAGATTGTGAGCTCCGGGGTCGGGATGATGGGAGTAGTGATACATTGTGTGATAGGAGATTAGATTGTGAGCTCTGGGGTCAGGGATGATGGGAGTAGTAATACACTGTGTGACAGGAATTAGATTGTGAGCTCCGGGGTCAGGGATGATGGGAGTAGTGATACACTGTGTGTTAGGAGATTAGATTGTGAGCTCCGGGGTCAGGGATGATGGGAGTAGTGATACACTGTGTGATAGGAGATTAGATTGTGAGTTCCGGGGTCAGGGATGATGGGAGTAGTGATACACTGTGTGATAGGAGATTAGATTGTGAGCTCTGGGGTCAGGGATGATGGGAGTAGTGATACATTATGTGATAGGAGATTAGATTGTGAGCTCCGGGGTCAGGGATGATGGGAGTAGTGATACACTGTGTGATAGGAGATTAGATTGTGAGTTCCAGGGTCAGGGATGGTGGGAGTAGTGATACACTGTGTGATTTGTTTGTGAGTGTATTTTGTATGATTGCTATATTAATTTATCCCTGTTCGTCTTCCCTTGTTTGTCTGGTTAGTGTAATCCTATACACTTCGGCTTCCCACCTCGCTGGGATGGGGAGGGGACAGATAAGAGTTGATATAGGAGCATAACAAGGGTTTCCACCTTCAGAAGTAATCTGGGGAACAGAGATAGACTAGGGCGCCCCTAGTTCGAGGGACCTGGTTAGCGCCTACTGTCTCAAGGCACTGCGTGACAATAACAGTATATTATAAAAGGTCTACTGGTGTCAGGCTCACATATTACGCCGTATTATTAGTGATTATTTAAGGTCCCTGTAACCTCATTGGAGGCAGCTGATGCTTCATAGATTAGATTCTCCAGAACCAGACCTCTTACCTTTGGCATTTTGCGCAGGTTGGGAGATAGCTTCAGGCAAATAACGTGTCCGCGGTCATCCCCAACAATAATCACCGGGTAGATGGGATTAAACTCAATGTGAGTCAGTTTGGTTTTCTTCTTGGCCACCACGGCCTGCTGACACAGCGCCTCATACTTGTTGATGGACAGATCGAACACGTGGATCTAGGGGGGATAACAGAAGACGTTAGAAGTGGGAGTCACAGGTCACTCAGCCAGGACCACTGCTTTACTATCTTGTACGTTATACTCTAGTCACATCCAAAGCTGCACGTTGAGGATGCGCTCATATCACTACTCTGCCGTTAATGCTCCAGCATCTGCATTTAGATGTAGGCAGCAGGACTGGAGTATCAGGCTGTGTTCACACATTGCAGCTGCAGGGCAGTTTTTTAACAGTGATCCCAGAAAAAAAGAAGTGCAGTGTGAACAGAGCCTTTGTCAGGACAGAATTTCACACCAGGACATGGAAAGAAAAGTGTAAGATTTGTCAGGTGACTTCCTTCACAAGTTGAGCCTCATCTTAATTCCCCAGCAGGGTTGTGATCCTGAGAGCCAACAGCAGAGCAGCAGAAGTGTGAAGATGAAGAATGGGTGAAACAATGTATCCCTGCTCTGCTGTGTGAGGCTCTGAGGATGGCCACATCTAGATACAGGATTGGATGGTCTACATCTCTGAGGATCAGTAGAGAACGGTCCGTGTGGGGTAGAACGATGGGAATGTGGCGTGGAGTGTGGGGGCTGGGAGATAATCTGCATTATTTCCACATTATCAGGGCAGCGGATGATAATCTGGGATTTTCTGCTTGGTCACCACCAGATCCTCTATTTATGGATTTACATGGTGGCTGTGTGCAACGAGACCCCCAGAATAGAGGGTCCTCGGGAGGACGCCACAAAAACGGAACTCCTTACAATGAATGCATTCAATCCCAAGAGTCTTGACCTGGGGGTCCTGTAACTGTGACCGTCACCCATCTTTCCCGGATATATCTAAGGACGGAGGCTCACTGAGGAGACAGATGATCGCATTACCTCGCTGAATGGCGCCAGCTCCCAGAACAGGAGGGGTTAATGGGTGCCGCGGGTTGGCCCTCCTGTCACTTTCAGATGAGTGGAGTTAAATATTCATGACCTGCAGTTTATGTGGCGGCAGTCACATGTGCACGGCGCGCCAGATCCCCCCGAGCCGTGTATAATTCATGCCCTGAACCATATGTCAGTCGTGTTCTAAAAATCTGTCTACAGGACGAGGCGCTCCCCGCACTGGCACCACGTCACATGCCGGGGATACGCCAATCCGTGCATGAAATCACTCACTACAGTCCGAGGGGTCACACCCCGTAATCACTCCCCAGAGTCCGAGGGGTCACACCCCGTAATCACTCCCCAGAGTCCAAGGGGTCACACCCCGTAATCACTCCCCAGAGTCCGAGGGGGGTCACACCCCGTAATCACTACCCACAGTCCGAGGGGTCACACCCCGTAATCAGTCCCTAGAGTCCGAGGGGTCACACCCCGTAATCACTCCCCAGAGTCCGAGGGGTCACACCCCGTAATCACTACCCACAGTCCGAGGGGGGGTCACACCCCGTAATCACTACCCACAGTCCGAGGGGTCACACCCCATAATCACTACTCAGAGTCCGAGGGGTCACACCCCATAATCACTACCCAGAGTCCGAGGGGTTACACTCCATAATCACTACTCAGAGTCCAAGGGGTCACACCCCATAATCACTACCCAGAGTCCGAGGGGTCACACCCCGTAATCACTACCCAGAGTCCGAGGGGTCACACCCTGTAATCACTACCCAGAGTCCGAGGGTCACATCCTGTAATCACTACCCAGAGTCCGAGGGGTCACATCCTGTAATCACTACCCAGAATCAGAGGGGTCACACCCCGTAATCACTACCCAGAGTCCGAGGGGTCACATCCTGTAATCACTACCCAGAGTCCGAGGGGTCACACCCTGTAATCACTACCCAGAGTCCGAGGGGTCACACCCCGTAATCACTACCCAGAGTCCGAGGGGTCACATCCTGTAATCACTACCCAGAATCAGAGGGTCACACCCCGTAATCACTACCCAGAGTCTGAGGGGTCACACCCCGTAATCACTACCCAGAGTCCGAGGGGTCACATCCTGTAATCACTACCCAGAATCACTACCCAGAGTCCGCGGTTGCACACTGGTAATCATTACATACATTCCGAGGGGTCACACCCATAATTAATACCTGGTTTCCGAGGGGGTCAGACCCTGTAATAATTACCCACAGACTTCTCTGTCCTCCTCCAGTCCTCCTACAGGCCCCTCCTTCCTCCTCCAGGCATTCTCTATCCTCCCCTGGACCCCCCGTCCTCCTCCAGGACCCCTCTTTCATCCTCCAAGCCCCCTCCGTCTTCCCCCAGGACCCCTCTGTCCTCCTCCAGGTCCCCACCGTCCTCCCCCTGGACCCACCCGTCATCCTCCACGCCCCCCTCCGTCCTCCTCCATGGCCCTTCTGTCCTCCAACAGACCCCCTCCGTCCTCCTCCAGACCTCCTCCGTCCTTCTCCAGGCCCCCCTCCATCCTCCTCCATGACCCTTCTGTCCTCCCCCAGGACCCCCGCGTCCTCCTCCAGGTCCCCTCCGTCCTCCTCCAGGCATTCTCTGTCCTCCCCCAGATCCCCTCCTTCCTCCCCCAGGACCCCTCTTCCCTCCCCCAGGTCCCCTTCGTCCTCCCCCAGGATCCTTCTTTCCTCCTCCAGGCCTCCTCTGTCCTCCTCCAGGCCCCCTCCTTCCTCCTCCAGGCCCCCTCTTTCCTCCTCCAGGCCCCCTCTTCTCTCCTCCAGGCCCCCTCTTTCCTCCTCCAGGCCCCCTCCTTCCTCCTCCAGGCCCCCTCCTTCCTCCTCCAGGCCCCCTCCGTCCTCCCCCAGGACCCCCCGTCCTCCTCCAGGTCCCCTCTTTCCTCCTCCAGGCCCCCTCCGTCCTCCCCCAGGACCCCCCATCCTCCTCCAGGTCTCCTCTTTCCTCCTCCAGGCCCCCTTCGTCCTCCCCCAGGACCACCCCGTCCTCCTCCATGTCCCCTCTTTTCTCCTCCAGTCCCCCTCCATCCTCCCCCAGGACCCTCCGTCCTCCTCCAGGACCCCCCCGTCCTCCTCCAGGACCCCCCGTCCTCCTCCAGGACCCCTCCGTCCTCCCCCAGGCCCCCTCTGTCCTACCCCAGGACCCCCCCCACCTCCTAGACTCTGGGGATAGTCAGTGACTATAATTTATGTCGGAGCCTTCCATTCATGAAATGTCCCATGTAACCCCGGCCTCATTTACAGCTGAGCGGATAAAATCTGCATTTCCAGAGCCCTGTCCCAATGTGCCCGGATCCGCCATAACCCACACAGTGGCCCCGGCCTTACAGGACTCCCAGAGGCGGCAGCGCTGATCATGGGAGGACGACGCAACACATTGAATATTTCACGCCAGACTGCGCTTCAATCTGCACGCTCCACCGACGATGACTGCTGAATAATGGATCCGCTCGTCCCGGGGAGCGCAGCAAACAAGGAGCGGAGCGCACCATCATCACCAAACCCCGACACAGGACAGGACACGATATACAATGTGGTCCTGAGAGGTGTGCGGGACCAGGAGGGAGAACTGCGGGGGTCTCCTGATAGTCAGCGGCACATATGGGCTATGGCGGGCGGTCTGAAAACCTCTCTGTACTATACACACGGGGAATGCGATGCCACATGGTAACAGCAGCGGCCTGTTATGTTTCGGTAGCTGAGGAGTGCAGGCAAAAAAGGCAATACACCAGAGCAGTTGGAATCTATGAGATTGCAGTACCCTGACTAACCACCACAACTAGAGGCAGCCGTGGAGCGTTCCTACGTTGGTCCTAGACGCCTCGTCACAGCCTGAGAAACTAACTACACCTAAAGATAGAAATAGGAAAGCTATCTGCCCCGGAGCAGAACCCCAAAGATAATAGAAAGCCCCCAAACATGTAATGGCGGTTAGACAAGAGGAAATACTGACACAGAAAGAAAATAGTAAGAGCAAACGCTGGGGCCCAAACTATCTAAATAGAAAAGGATAGGAAGGGTACTTACTGCAATCTCAGAAAACCCTGAAAAGCACCAACTCTACTAATTTCAAAATCACCTGAGATCACACGACCTCTACCACCTAAATTAGTTCTCTGGTGTAACAAAATCAAAACAGCAGCCACTGAAAAAACTGGAAAAAGCAAAAGAACAAAACTCAGTGGCTGAACTAAACTGAGAGGGCAGAAGCCCCCGGAGGGGACCCAGAAGGCCCCCACAGAAGTGCAGGACAAAATGCAAAAATAAAGTACAAACACAAAAAGAAGAAAAGGTCTTATCTGATAGCAGGAGATGCAGACACGACACAGCAGGCTACAAGGGAAACTGGAATGAAGGATTCAGACCAGAACAATTGATCACCGGCAACCCTGATGGGAAAATGACTCCCTTATATAAGACCAGTCAGTAACACCTGATTCCCAGTCCTCACAATCTTCACTAGCACCGCTTGTAACCACCAGAGGGAGCCTCTGCTCAGAACTCATCTCAAACCCATTCACAACAGTACCCCCCCCTTGAGGAGGGTCACCGAACCCTCATTTGAGCAACCAGGTCGGTCAGGATGAGTTCTATGATACGCACGGATAAGTCTCCTAGCATGGATGTCCGAAGCAAACACCCAAGAATTGTCTTCCTGACCATAACCTCTCCATTTAACCAAATATTGGAGTTTCCGTCTAGAAAAACGAGAATCCAATATTTTCTCAACCACATACTCCAGATTGCCCTCAACCAAAACAGGGTCAGGAGGCACAGCAGCAGGAACCACTGGCTCAACAAACCTCTTCAACAAGGACTTGTGGAACACGTTATGGATCTTAAATGTCCCTGGAAGAAGCAAACGAAAAGAAACAGGATTAATAATCTCCATGATCTTATAAGGTCCAATGAACCTAGGCTTAAATTTAGGAGATGCTACTCTCATAGGAATATTCTTTGAGGACAACCAGACCAAGTCCCCCACTTTAAACCGAGGACCATCAGTCCTATGCCGGTTAGCAAACCGCTGGGCCTTCTCCTGAGAGAGGGACAACCTCTCCACTACCTGGTCCCAAATCTGTTGCATACGCTCCACAACAGAGTCAACACCTGGACAGACAGAAGCCTCCGTCTGTCCTGAAGAAAATCGAGGGTGAAACCCAGAATTACAGAAAAACGGAGACATCAAAGTGGCAGAGCTAGCCCTATTATTAAGAGCAAACTCAGCCAAAGGCAAAAAAGAGACCCAGTCATCCTGATCAGCAGACACAAAGCATCTTAGATAAGTCTCCAATGTCTGATTTGTTCTCTCAGTTTGACCATTGGTCTGAGGATGAAATGCCGAGGAGAAAGACAATTGAACACCCAGTTTAGAACAAAAAGTCCTCCAAAATCTGGAAACAAACTGGACTCCTCTGTCAGACACAATGTTCTCAGGAATGCCGTGTAAACGAACCACGTGCTGAAGGAACAACGGCACCAATTCAGAGGAGGAAGGCAACTTAGGTAATGGCACAAGATGTATCATTTTGGAAAACCTATCACAAATTACCCAGATGGTGGTCATTCTCTGAGAAACAGGAAGATCGGAAATGAAATCCATAGAGATATGGGTCCATGGTCTCTTGGGCACAGGCAATGGCATCAACAAACCACTAGAGCGAGAGCAAGGCTTGGAGCGAGAGCAAGTCCCGCAGGACTGCACAAATTCCCTGACATCACGAGACAAGGTAGGCCACCAAAAGGACCGACTAACCAAGTTTCTGGTACCAAAAATTCCGGGATGCCCAGCCAATGCGAAACAATGAATCTCAGACATCACACTCTTTTTCCATTGGTCCGGGACAAACAATTTCCAACAGGGCAGCGCTCGGGCCTATCCTCCTGACACCCCTCCAGAGCAAGTCTCAAATTGGGCGAGATGGCGGAAAGAACTACACCCTCTTTCAAAATAACAGAAGGATCAGATAACTCAGGAGAGTCCGCAAGGAAACTCCTCGAGAGGGCATCCGCCTTAACATTCTTAGTGCCAGGAAGAAAGGAAACCACAAAATTAAAACGTGTGAAAAACAAGGCCCACCTGGCCTGTCTAGGATTGAGTCGCTTGGCAGATTCCAGATAGACCAGATTCTTATGGTCCGTAAGGACCACCACCTGATGTTTGGCTCCCTCCAGCCAATGTCTCCACTCTTCAAAAGCCCACTTCATGGCCAATAACTCCCGATTACCCACGTCATAATTACGTTCAGTAGGAGAAAATTTTCGAGAGAAAAAGGCACAAGGGTTACTTTTAGAGGTCTCTGGATCTTTTTGGGACAAAACGGCACCTGCCCCAATTTCAGAGGCATCAACCTCCACCTGAAATGGCAGAGAAACATCAGGCTGCCGTAGAACAGGAGCAGAAGTGAATCTCTGCTTAAGTTCCTGAAATGCAGAGACTGCCTCAGGAGGCCAATTCACCACATCAGAACCCTTTCTGGTCAAATCAGTTAATGGTTTAACAATAACCGAGAAATTACCAATAAATTTACGATAAAAATTGGCAAAACCCAAAAATCTCTGAAGAGCCTTTAATGAAGTAGGTTGGACCCAATCACAGATGGCCTGAACCTTGACCGGTCCATTTCAATAACAGATGGGGACAAAATGAATCCCAGAAATGAGATCCTCTGTACGCCAAAAAGACACTTTGATCCCTTCACATACAGAGCATTCTCTCTCAAAATCTGAAATACAGTTCGAACATGTTTCACATGAGAGTCCCAGTCATTAGAAAAAATCAAGATATCATCCAAATAAACAATCAGAAGTTTGTCCACAAAATCCCTGAAAATGTCATTCATGAAGGACTGGAAGACGGAAGGAGCATTAGTGAGCCAAAGGGCATCACTAGGTACTCAAAATGCCCTTCAGGGGTATTGAATGCCGTCTTCCATTCATCCCCGTGCTTAATGCGAATAAGGTTATACGCCCCCCTGAGGTCAAGCTTGGTAAACCAAGTAGCGTTTTTCACCCTGGAAAACAGGTCAGAAATCAAGGGTAACGGGTATTGATATTTCACAGTAATATTGTTCCAGAGACGATAATCAATACACGGCCTTAATGAACCATCTTTTTTGGCCACAAAGAAAAAAACGGCACCTAAGGGTGAAGAGGATGGTCTGATATGACCCTTCTCCAATGATTCCTTGATATAAGACCGCATAGCGTCATGTTCAGGTACAGACAAGTTAAAAAGGCGACCTTTAGGGAATTTACTACCTGGCACTAATTCAATAGCGCAGTCATAGCTCCTATGGGGAGGCAAGGATGCAGATTTACTTTCGCTAAACACATCAGAAAAATCAGTCAAAAAGTCAGGAACATCCTGAGCCTGGGGGAGGCAGAAAAAACAGGAGTGTTGGTATTAACACATTGGCAGCCCCAACTGGTTACAGACACAGATTTCCAATCCAAAACAGGATTATGAGACTGTAACCAAGGGAAACCCAGCACGATAATGTCATGCAGATTATATAGAACCAAAAATTTGCAGCACTCCTGGTGATCAGGTTCAACCCTCATTATCACCTGAGTAGAAAACTGGGGTTTATTCTCAGCCAAAGGGGTAGAATCGATCCCCAGTAGGGGAATAGACTTCTGTAGGGGTATCAAGGGAAACCCACAACGTTTAGCAAAATCATAATCCATCAGGTTAATAGCTGCTCCAGAATCAACGAAAGCCTGAGCAGAAAATGAGGACAGAGAGCATATCAGAGTGACAGTTAATAAAAACTTAGTCTGAACACTACCCAAGACAACTGAGCGTGCAAAACGTCTTCCCCGCTTAGGGCAGACTGAAATAGCATGAGAGGCATCACCACAGTAGAAACATAACCCATTGCGCTTTCGAAACTCATGACGCTGTGCCCCAGACACCACTCTATCACACTGCATGGGTTCAGAAGCTGGTTCACAAGGCAACACCATTCCACGCATACTTCTCCGCTCACGCAAACGTCTGTCAATTTGAATCGCTAATGACATAGAATCATTGAGACCAGAGGGGACAGGGAATCCCACCATAACATCCTTTACATTATCTGACAGACCCTTCCGGAAAAGGGCCGCCAAAGCGTCGTCATTCCATTTGGTCAGGACTGCCCACCTACGGAATCTCTGACAGTATAACTCAGCGTCATCAAGCCCCTGATTTAATGCCAACAAGGCTTTTTCAGCTTGATCAGTGACATTAGGCTCATCGTACAATAACCCCAAAGCCTGAAAAAACGCATCAACATCACTCAAAACAGGATCCCCAGGTATCAGGGAAAAAGCCCAATCCTGAGGGTCGCCGCGCAGGAGAGAGATGATAATTTGAACCTGCTGCGCTGCGTTTCCTGAGGACTTAGATTTTAAGGCAAAAAACAATTTACAATTATTTTTGAAATTCTGAAACTTAGCTCAATCCCCTAAAAACAAATCTGGCATGGGGATCCTAGGTTCCACAACAGGCAACCTAGCAAGATATGCAGCAATACTCTGAACCTCAGTGGCAAGCTGATCCACACGGCCAGACAACTGTGCAAACTCCATTGGGAGAAAAGATCCTCCCCAGCACCCAGAGATACAGAGGGAAAAAAAAAAAAAAAAATGCAACAAACAGAAAAAAAATCTCTGACAACTCTGACAACCTTTTTTTCTTTCACAATATTTTTTCCCTTCTGTGAGTACCATACAATTTTCAATTTTTAGGCCGGTGATACTGTTATGTTTCGGTAGCTGAGGAGTGCAGGCAAAAAAGGCAATACACCAGAGCAGTTGGAATCTATGAGATTGCAGTACCCTGACTAACCACCACAACTAGAGGCAGCCGTGGAGCGTTCCTACGTTGGTCCTAGACGCCTCGTCACAGCCTGAGAAACTAACTACACCTAAAGATAGAAATAGGAAAGCTATCTGCCCCGGAGCAGAACCCCAAAGATAATAGAAAGCCCCCAAACATGTAATGGCGGTTAGACAAGAGGAAATACTGACACAGAAAGAAAATAGTATGAGCAAACGCTGGGGCCCAAACTATCTAAATAGAAAAGGATAGGAAGGGTACTTACTGCAATCTCAGAAAACCCTGAAAAGCACCAACTCTACTAATTTCAAAATCACCTGAGATCACACGACCTCTACCACCTAAATTAGTTCTCTGGTGTAACAAAATCAAAACAGCAGCCACTGAAAAAACTGGAAAAAGCAAAAGAACAAAACTCAGTGGCTGAACTAAACTGAGAGGGCAGAAGCCCCGGAGGGGACCCAGAAGGCCCCCACAGAAGTGCAGGACAAAATGCAAAAATAAAGTACAAACACAAAAAGAAGAAAAGGTCTTATCTGATAGCAGGAGATGCAGACACGACACAGCAGGCTACAAGGGAAACTGGAATGAAGGATTCAGACCAGAACAATTGATCACCGGCAACCCTGATGGGAAAATGACTCCCTTATATAAGACCAGTCAGTAACACCTGATTCCCAGTCCTCACAATCTTCACTAGCACCGCTTGTAACCACCAGAGGGAGCCTCTGCTCAGAACTCATCTCAAACCCATTCACAACAGCGGCCCCTGTGCCCCACATGTATGACCAGTGATGTACAGGCTGCCCGTCTCCTCCTCTACCCCCATCATCCCTATACAGGCTGCCCGTCTCTTCCTCTATCCCCATCATCCCTATACAGGCTGCCCGTCTCCTCCTCTGCCCCCATCATCCCTATACAGGCTGCCCATCTCCTCCTCTGCCCGCATCATCCCATTACAGGCTGCCCATCTCCTCCTCTGTTCTCATCATCCCTGTACAGCCTGCCCGTCTCCTCCTCTACCCCCATCATCCCTATACAGCCTGCCCGTCTCCTCCTCTGTCCTCATCATCCCATTACAGGCTGCCCGTCTCCTCCTCTACCCCCATCATCCCTATACAGGCTGCCGTCTCCTCCTCTACCCCCATCATCCCTATACAGCCTGCCCGTCTCCTCCTCTACCCTCATCATCCCTATACAGCCTGCCCGTCTCCTCCTCTACCCCCATCATCCCTATACAGGCTGTCCGTCTCCTCCTCTACCCCCATTATCCCTATACAGGCTGCCCGTCTCCACCTCTACCCCATCATCCCATTACAGGCTGCCCGTCTCCTCCTCTACCCCCATCATCCCTATACAGGCTGCCCGTCTCCTCCTCTACTCCATCATCCCTATACAGGCTGCCCGTCTCCTCCTCTACCCCCATCATCCCTATACAGGCTGCACGTCTCATCCTCTACCCCCATCATCCCTGTACAGCCAGCCCGTCTCCTCCTCTACCCCATCATCCCTATACAGCCTGTCCGTCTCCTCCTCTAACCCCATCATCCCTATACAGCCTGTCCGTCTCCTCCTCTACCCCCATCATCACTATACAGGCTGCCCGTCTCCTCCTCTATCCCCATCATCCCATTACAGGCTGCCCGTCTCCTCCTCTACCCCATCATCCCTATACAGGCTGCCCGTCTCCTCCTCTACCCCCATCATCCCTATACAGCCTGCCCGTCTCCTCCTCTACCCTCATCATCCCTATACAGCCTGCCCGTCTCCTCCTCTACCCCCATCATCCCTGTACAGCCTGCCCGTCTCCTCCTCTACCCCATCATCCCTGTACAGCTTGCCCGTCTCCTCCTCTACCCCCATCATCCCTGTACAGCCTGCCCGTCTCCTCCTCTACCCCCATCATCCCTGTACAGCCTGACCGCTCCTCCTCTACCCCCATCATCCCTATACAGCCTGTCCGTCTCCTCCTCTACCCCATCATCCCTGTACAGCCTGCCTGTCTCCTCCTCTACCCCCATCATCCCTATACAGCCTGCCTGTCTCCTCCTCTACCCCCATCATCCCTATACAGCCTGCCCGTCTCCTCCTCTACCCCCATCATCCCTGTACAGCCTGCCCGTCTCCTCCTCTACTCCCATCATCCCTGTACAGCCTGCCTGTCTCCTCCTCTACCCCCATCATCCCTGTACAGGCTGCCCGTCTCCTCCTCTACCCCCATCATCCCTGTACAGGCTGCCCATCTCCTCCTCTACTGTCATCATCCTTCTATGGTTTCAGACTTCCTCCCATGCACAGAGGTGACAATGGAAACACAAATTTCCATTAAGCAAATCTGCCCTATACAATGGCTCCTGCCTGTGATCAGTCACATGCAAATCTTGTTAAGGTTGGGACTGTGACCCTGGAGTACAAGGCGGCAGGTGGTGGAGGTGACACGGTTATGGTGCCACACAGAGCCCACATGATAGCATCATACATATACATAATACCGCCACACTAAACTCACAGCTCTATAGTATTATTTTCATAAAATAAACTTAATATTGGAATACAGAGAACAAGTGATAGCATCCTTGTAATACTGCTATATGGTGACTGTATAGAGTCCACATAATACTGCTATATGGTGACTGTATAGAGTCCACATAATACTGCTATATAGTGACTGTATAGAGTCCACATAATACTGCTATATGGTGACTGTATAGAGTCCACATAATACTGCTATATGGTGACTGTATAGAGCCCACATAATACTGCTATATGGTGAATGTATAGAGTCCACATAATACTGCTATATAGTGACTATACAGTCACAATATAGCAGTATTATGTGGACTCTATACAGTCACCATATAGCAGTATTATGTGGACTCTATACAGAGTCCACATAATACTGCTACATGGTGAATGTGTAGAGTCCATTATAATACTGCTATATAGTGACTGCATAGAGTCCACATAATACTGCTATATAGTGACTGCATAGAGTCCACATAATACTGCTATATAGTGACTGCATAGAGTCCACATAATACTGCTATATGGTGACTGTATAGCGTCCATTATAATACTGCTATATGGTGACTGTATAGAGCCCACATAATACTGCTATATAGTCACTGTATAGAGTCCACATAATACTGCTATATGGTGAATGTGTAGAGTCCATTATAATACTGCTATATGGTGACTGTATAGAGCCCACATAATACTGCTATATGGTGAATGTATAGAGTCCACATAATACTGCTATATAGTGACTGTATAGAGTCCACATAATACTGCTATATAGTGACTGCATAGAGTCCACATAATACTGCTATATGGTGACTGTATAGCGTCCATTATAATACTGCTATATGGTGACTGTATAGAGCCCACATAATACTGCTATATAGTCACTGTATAGAGTCCACATAATACTGCTATATGGTGAATGTGTAGAGTCCATTATAATACTGCTATATGGTGACTGTATAGAGTCCACATAATACTGCTATATAGTGACTGTATAGAGTCCACATAATACTGCTATATAGTGACTGTATAGAGTCCACATAATACTGCTATATGGTGACTGTATAGAGTCCACATAATACTGCTATATAGTGACTGTATAGAGTCCACATAATACTGCTATATGGTGAATGTGTAGAGTCCATTATAATACTGCTATATGGTGACTGTATAGAGTCCACATAATACTGCTATATAGTGACTGTATAGAGTCCACATAATACTGCTATATGGTGACTGTATAGAGTCCACATAATACTATGATGTAGTGAACCCATGACAGTGCCATACATATCCATATAATACCGCTATGCATACAATGTATACTAGTGCCATACAGAGCCCATAATATCACAGTCAGAGTTTAAGGGTATGTTCACATGGAAAACATCGCTTCTAAATCTCATCTGGACGTCAATCTCCAGGCTCAGTATGGATTTGTACAGATTATGGGCAACATTAAAGTTCCTGAAAAAGTTCTGAAATGCTTCTGATACATGATATTTTAGCACGGGTGTGTAGACTTTTTGCATTCAGTGTTGCATGCAGCGATAGACGGCCACGGATCCATTCATTCTGCTGATCACTGGTGGTCTCAGCTCATTCCATTGCTCGATGCTCTGCGGTGACAAAAGAGCACGGCCTGATTATTAATAAACATTATTGAGGGTCCACAACTTATGGTCTGACTCGTGCAATCAGGTGGTCCGTCCTACCCAGGCCCCGGATTCCTCCGTAAGAACACTTTCCTCCTAAATTAAATTGAGCTCTCGTCTCAAAGGACAACGTACAGTCATGGCCAAAAGTTTTGAGAATGACACAAATATTAATTTTTACAAAGTCTACTGCTTCACTTTTTCTAATGGCAATTTGCATATACTCCAGAATGTTATAAAGAGTGATCAGCTTAACAGCAATTACTTGCAAAGTCAATATTTGGCTAGAAAATGAACTTTATCCCCCAAAACACATTTCAACATCATTGCAGCCCTGCCTTAAAAGGACCAGCTAACCTCTTTTCAGTTATTGCTCCATTAACACAGGTGTGGGTGTTGATGAGGACATGCCTGGAGATCAATCTGTCATGATTAAGTAAGAATGACACCACTGGACACTTTAAAAGGAGGCTGGTGCTTGGCATCATTGTTTCTCTTCTGTTAACCATGGTTATCTCTAAAGAAACACGCGCAGTCATCATTGCAATGCACAAAAATGGCCTAACAGGGAAGAGTATCGCAGCTAGAAAGATTGCACCTCAGTCAACAATCTATCGCATCATCAAGAACTTCAAGGAGAGAGGTTCCATTGTTGCCAAAAAGGCTTCAGGGCGCCCAAGAAAGACCAGCAAGCACCAGGACCGTCTCTTAAAAGTGTTTCAGCTGCGGGATCGGGCTACCAGCAGTGCAGAGCTTGCTCAGGAATGGCAGCAAGCGGGTGTGAGTGCATCTGCAAGCACTGTGAGGTGGAGACTCTTGGAGCAAGGCCTGGTCTCAAGGAGGGCAGCAAAGAAGCCACTTCTCTCCAGAAAAAACATTATGGACAGACTGATATTCTGCAAAAGGTACAGGCAGTGGACTGCTGAGGACTGGGGTAAAGTTATTTTCTCTGATGAATCCCCTTTTCGATTGTTTGGGACATCAGGAAAACGCCTCATTCGGAGAAGACAAGGTGAGCGCTACCACCAGTCTTGTCTCATGCCAACTGTTAAGCATCCTGAAACCATTCATGTGTGGGGTTGCTTCTCAGCCAAGGGAATCGGCTCTCTCACAGTCTTGCCTAAAAACACAGCCATGAATAAAGAATGGTACCAGAATGTCCTCCAAGAGCAACTTCTCCCAACCCTCCAAGAGCAGTTTGGCGATCAACAATGCCTTTTCCAGCATGATGGAGCACCTTGCCATAAAGCAAAGGTGATAACTAAATGGCTCAGGGAACAAAACATAGAGATTTTGGGTCCATGGCCTGGAAACTCCCCAGATCTTAATCCCATTGAGAACTTATGGTCAATCATCAAGAGACGGGTGGACAAACAAAAACCTAAAAATTCTGACAAAATGAAAGCATTGATTGTGCAAGAATGGACTGCTATCAGTCAGGATTTGGTCCAGAAGTTGATTGAGAGCATGCCAGGGAGAATTGCAGAGGTCCTGAAGAAGAAGGGTCAACACTGCAAATATTGACTTGCTGCATTAACTCATTCTAACTGTCAATATAAGCTTTTGTTACTCATATGTTTGCAATTATTATATTTCTGTCTGTGATAAAAACATCTGTCAAACACACATAAAAACCAGAGGGCAGCAGATCATGTGAAAATATAATATTTGTGTCATTCTCAAAACTTTTGGCCATGACTGTAGTCCTAATTGTTCAAAGGCCTCAACCCTCCAATCCAAGTTGTAGAACAGTCATGATCGCATTCATCAGATCCCATTGATGGCACGTTAATGAGTAATGGCAGTTACCGCTACTCATCGCATTATCAGATGGAGCCATCGCAGCGTGCAGTAAACTGAGCTCTTGTTTGTGATTGGTGCCGGAGATGCAGCCTGGAAAACACTAATTATCTCAGGTTAAGAGTGAGTCTCGTCAGCTCCCGTAATGAGTTCTGGCTGCATCAACCCTGGGACTGCCACAATCAGCGTAGCTATTCCAGGGAAACAATCCTCTGATTATCTCCCTGGAATCTCGAGGATCGGCGCATGGTTCATACACAACATTTACTGATTGTGACGAAGGGTCGGCCCGGGGAGGTGACTAGGATCATCACACAGATCTTTCAACATTCCCAGTTCGTTTTCCACTTGGTTGTGCTTCTTCATCAGATAAAGGTCAATCTCATGAGAACGGTGGAGCTGTAGTAGCCCTTGGCTCCGTATAATAGATTGAGCCGTTTCACGTGCAAAAAAATCACCTCTAGGATGGAGGTGTTACTGGAGTGGCATAAAACACATAAATCTAGAAAAGGTCCTCCAACCTGATGAAGAAATGAGAAGAGGACATGTATATGGTGAAGCATCATCACGAATGGTCAATAGTCATCACTGAGCTCTACTTCATATATTGATCACATATGACATCCGTGACTTTCATACCAACCTAGATTTACACTGTAAAACCTAAATACCAACCATAGGCCACAAGTCTAGATCTACATTACCCAACATGGACCTTCACCATCTGTACTTTCCATGACAATCCAGTGATCATCAATCATCATCTAGCTCAGAGACCCAACACTGAAGTGTAAGACACCAGTATTCATGGTCATGACCTGGCTCTACATTTCATGGCCGACATACCCATCACTGAAGTATAAGAGACACCAGTATCCATGAATGACCTGGCTCTACATTTCATGGCCGACTGTTGTGAATACCTTGGAGGCGACTTCTGAGTTGGGGCTCCCTCCGGTGGTTGCTGAGGGTAATGAACTAATTACTGAATGGCCTTCAGCTGGCTCTGAATGGTATGATATAAGTGACCTGAGTTCCCAGCAGCCTTGCCGGTAATCAATTGTTCCTCCTGCTCTTGCTTGGAGCACACCTTGCTTTCCTGCTCTCATTCAGATAAGTGTTTTTCTTTTTTTTTTCCTCTGTTGGATTTTCACTGCTGGTTTGCTGCTTAAAGTGGACTGCAGCCTGGTCCCCTTTTGGGGTCTTGCGCTGCAATAGTGCTCATTGTGTGCTTGCATTTTTGCTTTGTTCCTTTGTCACTTTTTATTTGCTGTGTTGTTGTGTGTTACACCAGAGATCTGATTTAGGTGGTAGAGATCGTGTGATCTCAGGTTTTTTGTTAATCAGAAGTGTTGGTATTTTTGTCAGGGTTTTTTTGGGTTGCAGTCAGAGTTCTTTCCTATACTTTTCTATCTAGACAGATTGGGCCCCAGCGTTTGCTCATTCTATTTTCTGTCTGTGTCCGTGTTTTCTTCTTGTCTAACCGCCATTACATGTTCGGGGGCTTCCTATTTCTTTGGGGATTCTGCTCCGGGGCAGATAGCATTCATCTTTCTGCCATTAGGTGTAGCTATCTCTCCGGCTGTGACAAGGCGTCTAGGATCACCGTAGGTACTCTCCACGGCTACTTCTAGTGTGGCGGTTAGTTTAGGTTACTGCAATCCAATAGTTTCCAGCCTTTCTGGTGTATTGCTACTTTGGCTATTTTTTGCAGTTTCTCCTCAGCTACTGAAACATAACAGCCGACATCCCCACCAATGAAGTATGAGAGACACCAGTATCCATGAATGACCTGACTCTATATTTCATTGCTGACATTCCCACCACTGACACCAGTATCCATGAAAATACAGTAGCTTTACATTTCATGGCTGACTTTCTCACTAATGACGTATGAGAGACACCAGTATCCATGAAGCTACAGTAGATCTACATTTCATGGCTGACTTTCCCACCACTGAAGTATGAGAGACACCAGCATCCATGAACCATGACCTGGCTTTACATTTCATGGCTGACATTCCTACTACTAACATATGAAAGACACCAGTATCCATAGACCTGCAGGTGCTCTACAGTTCATGGCCGACATTTCATGAGAGACACCAATGTTGATGGATCGTGACCTAGCTCTACATTTCATGGCTAACATTCACACCACTGAAGCATGACAGACACCAGTATCCATAGATCGTGACCTAGCCCTAAATTTAATTGCTGTCATTCCCACCACCAAAGAATGAGAGACACCAGTGTTGATGGACAGTGACCTAGCTCTACATTTCATGGCTGACATTCCCACCACCAAAGTATGAGAGACACCAGTGTTGATGGACCGTGACCTAGCTCTACATTTCATGGCTGACATTCACACCACTGAAGTATGAGAGACACCAGTGTTGATGGACTGTGAACTAGCTCTAAATTTCATTGCCGACATTCGCACCACCAAAGGATGAGAGACACCAGTGTCGATAGATCGTGACTTTACTTTAAAATTTCATGGCTGACATTCCCACCAGTGAAGTTGGAGAGATACCAGTAACCATCAAGTTCATGACTTCCATACTTCTTCCAGCTCTATATGCCATGACTTTTATATCGCCCATCGATCATGGCCTAGCTTTTCTTTTGAAACTTTCATACCAACAATCAACCATTACTCAGCTGTGCTTTTACCTCCTGTACTCTCCATGACTTTTCGAGTCCCCGTAGATCATGGCTAATCAGTATACTTTTTGTAACCATTACTCATAACCGAATTGTAAATTCCATGACTATTCCCAACCTTGATGTATCCATGGATCTCTGACGATCACCACTCACCCAGCAACTGCTGACAGGAAGCTATGTCTTCCATGTGATGCATTCAGTACCTTTCTGCAAACTGAGCTCTGACTATCCTGTGCCATCCAGTGTACACCTTGACTCAGGTATAACACACTCATTTGCTCCCATCAGGTCTATCGTCAACCATCTCTGTTCTGAGTATGGTTTCCTGGATCAATTATGTCATCAAGACCCACTATTTACGATACCTATTTCACAGAATCACAAGCTCACCTAGGCTTTTACTGGTGCTGTTCTTCTGGTCATCCTGGTAAAGACCTGTCTTGTTCACATACTTAAGTCTCTTGTCTGCTGCCTGTTCTGAGCTTTTACATCATTAACTACTATTCGGTCTCCTGATTTGGTATTGTGAACTGGTGATACCTAAAGTACTGACTCGCATAGCTGTTACTTGCTGAGTCTTCACCAGAGCACTATCCAACATCCGTGGCAACCTTGAGGGTTGATCATGACCTAGATCTACATGTCATCACATTCATGAAGCCCAAGTATCAATGACCTAGATCTACAGTACAGACCAAAAGTTTGGACACACCTTCTCATTTAAAGATTTTTCTGTATTTTCATGACTATGAAAATTGTACATTCACACTGAAGGCATCAAAACTATGAATTAACACATGTGGAATTATAGACTTAACAAAAAAGTGTGAAACAACTGAAAATATGTCTTATATTCTAGGTTCTTCAAAGTAGCCATCTTTTGCTTTGATGACTGCTTTGCACACTCTTGGCATTCTCTTGATGAGCTTCAAGAGGTAGTCACTGGAAATAGTTTTCACTTCACAGGTGTGCCCTGTCAGGTTTAATAAGTGGGATTTCTGGCCTTATAAATGGGGTTGGGACCATCAGTTGTGTTGCGCAGAAGTCTGGTGGATACACAGCTGATAGTCCTACTGAATATACTGTTAGCTGCTTTTTTCTTGCCATAATACACATTCTAAGTAAAGAAAAACAAGTGGCCATCATTACTTTAAGAAATGAAGGTCAGTCAGTCCGAAAAATTGGAAAAACTTTGAAAGTGTCACCAAGTGCAGTTGCAAAAACCATCAAGCACTACAAAGAAACTGGCTCACATGAGGACAGCCCCAGGAAAGGAAGACCAAGAGTCACCTCTGCTTCTGAGGATAAGTTTATCCGAGTCACCAGCCTCAGAAATCGCAGGTTTACATCAGCTCAGATTAGAGACCAGGTCAATGCCACACAGAGTTCTAGCAGCAGACACATCTCTACAACAACTGTTAAGAGGAGACTTTGTGCAGCAGGCCTTCATGGTAAAATAGCTGCTAGGAAACCACTGCTAAGGACAGGCAACAAGCAGAAGAGACTTGTTTGGGCTAAAAGAACACAAGGAATGGACATTAGACCAGTGGAAATCTGTGCTTTGGTCTGATCAGTCCAAATTTGAGATCTTTGGTTCCAACCACCGTGTCTTTGTGAGACGCAGAAAAGGTGAACGGATGGACTCAACATGCCTGGTTCCCACCGTGAAGCATGGTGGAGGAGGAGGTGTGATGGTGTGGGGGTGCTTTGCTGGTAACACTGTTGGGGATTTATTCAAAATTGAAGGCATACTGAAGCAGCATGGCTACCACAGCATCTTGCAGCGGCATGCTATTCCATCCGGTTTGCGTTTAGTTGGACCATCATTTTTTTTTCAACAGGACAATGACCCCAAACACACCTCCAGGCTGTGTAAGGGCTATTTGACCAAGAAGGAGAGTGATGGGGTGCTACTCCAGATGACCTGGCCTCCACAGTCACCAGACCTGAACCCAATCGAGATGGTTTGGGGTGAGCTGGACCGCAGAGTGAAGGCAAAAGGGCCAACAAGTGCTAAGCATCTCTGGGAACTCCTTCAAGACTGTTGGAAGACCATTTCCGGTGACTACCTCTTGAAGCTCATCAAGAGAATGCCAAGAGTGTGCAAAGCAGTCATCAAAGCAAAAGGTGGCTACTTTGAAGAACCTAGAATATAAGACATATTTTCAGTTGTTTCACACTTTTTTGTTAAGTATATAATTCCACATGTGTTAATTCATAGTTTTGATGCCTTCAGTGTGAATGTACAATTTTCATAGTCATGAAAATACAGAAAAATCTTTAAATGAGAAGGTGTGTCCAAACTTTTGGTCTGTACTGTACATGTCATCACATTCATGTAGCCCACGGATCATGACCTAGATCAACGTCATCACATTCATGGACCCCACTGATCATGACCTAGATCTACATGTCATCATATTCATGGAGCCCATGGATCATGACCTAGATCCACATCATCACATTCATGGACCCCACTGATCATGACCTAGATCTACATGTTATCATATTCATGGAGCCCATGGATCATGACCTAGATCCACATCATCACATTCATGGAGTCCACTGATCATGACCTAGATCTACATGTCATCACATTCATGGAGCCCACGGATCATGACCTAGATCCACGTCATCACATTCATGGAGACCATTTTTCATGACCTATCTCTACATGTCATCATGTTAATGGAAACCATTGATCATGACCTGGCTCTACATATCATTACATTCATGGAGACCATTGATCAGGACCTGGCTCTACATATCATTACATTCAAGGAAACCACTGATCATGACCTGGCTCTACATATCATTACATTCATGGAGACCATTGATCATGACCTGGCTCTACATATCATTACATTCATGGAGACCATTGATCATGACCTGGCTCTACATATCATTACATTCATGGAAACCACTGATCATGACCTGGCTCTACATATCATTACATTCATGGAGACCATTGATCATGACCTGACTCTATAGATCATTACAATCAAAGAGACCATTGATCATGACATGGCTCTACATGTCATCACATTCATGGAGACCATTGTTCATGACCTGACTCTATAGATCATTACAATCAAAGAGACCATTGATCAGGACATGGCTCTACATGTCATCACATTCATGGAGACCATTGATCATGACCTGGCTCTACATATCATTACATTCAAGGAAACCACTGATCATGACCTGGCTCTACATATCATTACATTCATGGAGACCATTGATCATGACCTGGCTCTACATATCATTACATTCATGGAAACCACTGATCATGACCTGGCTCTACATATCATTACATTCATGGAGACCATTGATCATGACCTGACTCTATAGATCATTACAATCAAAGAGACCATTGATCATGACATGGCTCTACATGTCATCACATTCATGGAGGCCATTGATTATGGCCTAGCTCTATATTGTTATCACATTCATGGAGACCATTTATCATCTAGCTCTACATGACATCACATTCATGGACACCATTGATCATAGCCTAGCTCTATATTGTCACATGGACACCACTGATCATTGCCTAGCTCTATATTGTCATTATATTCACAGTGACCATTGATCATGGCCTAGCTCCATATTGTCACATGGCCACTATTGATCATGGCCTAGTTCTATATTGTCACATGGACACCATTGATCATGGCCTAGTTCTATATTGTCACATGGACACAAATGATCATGGCCTAGCTCTATATTGTCACATGGACACCATTGATCATGGCCTAACTCTACACGTCACTACATTCACAGCGACCATTGATCATGGCCTAGATCTATATTGTCATCACATGAATCAAGACCATTAATCATGATCTAGCTCCATACCGCCATCACAATCATTGAGACTATTTATCATCGCTTTGCTCTACAAGTCATCACATCCATGGCGACCATTGATTATGGCCTAGATATAAACTGTAATCACATTCATGGAGACTATAGATCATTACTAATGATCTAGATCTACAAATCATGATGTTCACGGCAACCACTGATCATGACCTAGCTCTGCATGTTATCACATTCATGGAGACCATTAATAATGATCTAGCTCTATGTGTCATCACATCCATGGCGACCATTGTTCATGACCTAGCTTCGCATGTTATCACATTCATGGAGACCATTAATAATGATCTAGCTCTGTATGTCATTACATTCATGGAGGCCACTGATCATGGCCTAGTTCTACATGTCATCACAACTATGGCGAACATTGATAATGATCTAACTTTACATGTCATCACATTCATGGAGACCACTGATCATGGCCTAGTTCTGCATGTCATCACAACTATGGCGACCATTGATCATGGACAAGCTCCATATGTCATCACATTCGAGGAGACCATTGATTATGGCCTAGCTCTACATGTCATCACATCCATGGAGACCTTTGATCATGGCTTAGCTCTACACGTAATGATCTAGCTGTACAATTCATGATATTCACGGATATATGCCATAAATGCTTCACCTCTGGGACCTTGGGACCTGCCTCTATATTGAGCACTGGGCTCCATCTCTGTTCCCAATTGCACCAAAACCAAATAGTCAACCTAAATTATGTTGACAATGAGCTCTGATAATGAGTCGTCTTACGTCCAGTAGGTGCCGGAGTGATGACGGCCCAGTCTGTGAGATCAGCGAGCGAGTCTAAAGCTTCCCTGATTATACAGGAGGATGGCGCTCACCTGGATCGGTAATCACCGTGCTATCATGTGACACGCTCGCCGTCCTCGGCTCGTTAGTCCTCAGTGTGCATGAAATGGAGGAAATGCATATTAAACTATGGTAATGTGATTGTACCTGACCTGCGGGAGTCGGCGTACGGATCGCAATATTTTCCCTGAAGCAAAATGAATTAACCGAGGATGTGAAGAAAATTCAGAAGATGCAAGGACGAATGCAGGAATAATGGCAGATGCTGAGATGAAGGGGCCAGAGCTGCAGGAAGAGACCCTCGCACTAATGACTGATGACACTGCTACGTGTTGTCACTCCATGTTCTATCTCTTCAACTCGGCATTTATTATATGGCCACAGCAAGCACATAAGGTCCCCGGCCCGGCATCCATTATGTCATCCCAGAGCTAAATCACTTATATACTGCAGCCCCAAGCCATACGCTCCTCTCGGGCTCAGTGCCAGGACATACGCTCCTCCTGGGCCCAGCGTCAGGCCATACGCTCCTCCCGGGCCCAGCTCCAGGCCATACGCTCCTCATGGGCCCAGCGCCAGGCCATTCGCTCCTCACGGGCCCAGCGCCAGGCCATACGCTCCTCACGGGCTGCGGCAGGCCATACGCTCCTCCCGGGCCCTGCGCCCGGTCATACGCTCCTGAGCCCTATGTAGATCATACGCTCCTGGGCCCAGCGCCAGGCCATACGCTCCTCCCGGACCCAGCGTCAGGCCATACGCTCCTCCCGGCCATACGCTCCTGAGCCCTGTGCAGATCCTACGCTCCTGGGCCCAGCGCCAGGCCATACGCTCCACCCGGGCCCAGCCCCAAGCCATACGCTCCTCCCGGGCTCAGCGCCAGGACATACGCTCCTCCTGGGCCCAGCGCCAGGCCATACGCTCCTCCTGGGCCCAGCGCCAGGACATACGCTCCTCCTGGGCCCAGCGCCAGGCCATACGCTCCTCCCGGGCCCAGCCCCAAGCCATACGCTCCTCCTGGGCCCAGCGCCAGGCCATACGCTCCTCCCGGGCTCAGCGCCAGGACATATGCTCCTCCCGGGCCCAGCGCCAGGCCATACGCTCCTCCCGGGCCCAGCGCCAGGCCATACACTCCACCAGGGCCCAGCCCCAAGCCATACGCTCCTCCCGGGCTCAGCGCCAGGACATACGCTCCTCCCGGGCCCAGCCCCAAGCCATACGCTCCTCCCGGGCCCAGCGCCAGGCCATACGCTCCTCCCGGGCCCAACGCCAGGCCATACGCTCCTCCCGGGCCCAGCGCCAGGCCATACGTTCCTCCCGGGCCCAGCGCCAGGCCATACGCTCCTCCCGGGCCCAGCGCCAGGCAATACGCTCCTCCCGGGCCCAGCGCCAGGCCATACGCTCCAGGACCCAGCTCCAGGCCATACTCTCCCAGGCCCAGCGCCAGGCCATACGCTCCTGGGTACAGCACCAGGCCATACGCTCCAGGACCCAGCTCCTGGGCCCAGCTCCAGGCCATACGCTCCCCAGCGCCAGGCCATACGCTCCAGGACCCAGCTCCAGGCCATACTCTCCCAGGCCCAGCGCCAGGCCATACGCTCCTGGGTACAGCACCAGGCCATACGCTCCAGGACCCAGCTCCTGGGCCCAGCTCCAGGCCATACGCTCCCCAGCGCCAGGCCATACGCTCCCGGGCCCAGCGCCAGGCCATACGCTCCCGGGCCCAGCGCCAGGCCATACGCTCCCGGGCCCAGCGCCAGGCCATACGCTCCCGGGCCCAGCGCTAGGCCATACGCTCCCGGGCCCAGGGCTAGGCCATATGCTTCCGGGCCCAGCACCAGGCCATACTCCGTCCCAGGGCCAGCCTGTACCCTTATGGACCCAGAGCCGGATATACGCTCCCAGGCAAATTACTTTCCAACCCCCACAGAAGATTCATGATCCCATTTGTAGAGTCTTACACTTACAGGCCCTATATTTGGGGGCCTATAACTGTCACTGTATTTGGGGCCCTATAACGGTCACTGTATTTGGGGCCCTATAACGGTCACCATATTTGGGGCCCTATTGGCTGGAGGCCGGGAATGAACCTGTGTAGGCCACGCTGCTGCATAGCCTGGCTCCGATCACAGTATAACCCCCATCATCCAGCGGCGTATGCTCTCAGCTGTCCGGAGCGTTCTCCACTCCTCCGAGATCTGCCGCCGCTCTATTTATAATACTGCCGGGTCACAGTGACATCTTGTGAGTAATGGAGACCCCCGGGGGCAGATCGGAGGCTGAGCACACGGCACATGATGGGACTCCTCGCGGGCCAGAGAACACCACTGACGCTCCAGAGCAGAGTCCTCGTGGGCCGGAGAACACCACTGATGCTCCACAGCAGAGTCCTCGTAGGCCGGAGAACGCCACCAACGCTCCAGAGCAGAGTCCTCGCGGGCCAGAGAACGCCACTGACGCTCCACAGCAGAGTCCTCGCGGGCCAGAGAACACCACTGACGCTCCAGAGCAGAGTCCTCGCGGGCCGGAGAACGCCACTGATGCTCCACAGCAGAGTCCTCATAGGCCGGAGAACGCCACCAACGCTCCACAGCAGAGTCCTCGCGGGCCGGAGAACGCCACCAACGCTCCACAGCAGAGTCCTCACGGGCCGGAGAACGCCACTGACGCTCCACAGCAGAGTCCTCGCGGGCCGGAGAACGCCACCAACGCTCCACAGCAGAGTCCTCGCGGGCCGGGAGAACGTCACCGACGCTCCACAGCAGAGTCCTCGCGGGCCGAAGAACGCCACTGACGCTCCACAGCAGAGTCCTCGCGGGCCAGAGAACGTCACCGACGCTCTAGAGCAGAGTCCTCGCGGGCCGGAGAACGCCACTGACGCTCCAGAGCAGAGTCCATCACGCAGATACAACACTTTACGTCTTCAGTCCCCTCTAAGTGACTTTTATCCGGATTACTGAGCCCATTATCGCGTCTCGCTATTAACCACTGCTGCCAGGGAGGAGAAGGCGCCATCTTCCCTACAGTCCACATCCTACAATGCCGGGGTCTTCTTCTGAGGTAGAGCAGCTCTGGACCCCCAGAGGCCACCAGCTGGAGACCACGCCATACTCAGCATGTGGACTGCGAGCCCCATCATGTCCACGCTCCGGCCGGATCCATCTAGTTGCTTTGCTGCAGGTTTAGAGACATTTTGCAGCGTCCCGTCACTTTATAACCACTGTCTGTGTCAGTCTTTACTCCAGTTTTGTCATTGTATTCATAACCCTGGAAGCCCCCAGGTGCGCGCCCCTCACCGTCCCCCTTCATACAGGAATTGTATGGCTTCCCTGGCTGCACAGACCTCTGCTAAGAAGGAATGATTTCTTATGATGGGGGTTATGGTGGGTAAGTGGTACTGTGGGATGAGCGATCCCTGGTGGAGACCCCCAGACGACCATCTACACCACGAGGAAGGAAATAAGACTATAGTAAGGAGGAGGAGGAGGATGGTGGAGTCAGCAAAATCCCACAGTCACCCAGGAGAACACAATACAAGCGTGAAATGTGAGGATGAGGAGGAACGCTGCGGGGAGGACGAGGCCAGAAAAGAAGGGAGGGATGGAGGAAATTGAGAAGGAAGGGAAAAATGAGAGGACAAAGGAAAGAAGGAAGGAAAGCAAGAAAGAAGGAAAGAAGGAAAGCAAGAAAAAAGGAAAGAAAGAAGGAAAGCAAGAAAAAAGGAAAGCAGGAAAGAAAAAAAAAAGGAAAGAAAGAAGTAAAGCAAAAAAGAAAGAAAGAAAAGTAAAGCAAGAAAGAAGGAAAAGAGGAAAGAAAGAAAAGAGGAAAGAATGAAGGGAGAAATGAGTGAAAAAGGAAAGAAGGAAGGAAAGAAAGAAAAAAGGAAAGATGGAAAGAAGGAAAGAAAAAGAGAAAGAAAAAGAGAAAAGGTGAAAGATGGAAAGAAAAAGAAAAAAAGAAAAAAGTAAAGGAAGAAAGAATGAAAGAAAAAAATAGAAAGAAAGAAAAAGAGAGAAAGAAAGAAAAGAAAAGGTGAAAGATGGAAAGAAAAAAGGAAAGAAAGGAAAAAAAAGAAAGAAGGAAAGGAGAAATGAGGGGAGAGATGAAAAAGGGGAGAGATGAAAAAAGAGAGAAATGAGGGGAATGAAAGGAGGAAGAAAGGAAGAGAGGTAGCAGAAGTGGGAGGAAGGAAAGAATGAAGGAAAAAGAAATAAGAGAAATGAGGGAAGGGAGGAAGAAAAGGAAGTAAGGAAAGAAAGGAAGAAGGAAAACAATAAGCAAATGAAGGAAAGGAAAAGGAAAGAAAGTAACGGGAGATAGGAGGAAAGGAAAGAGAAAATTTAAGATGTAAAGGAAAGGAATTAATGCAGAAAAGAAGGAAGGAGTAAATGATGGACGGAAAAGATGGATGGGAGGGATGAAGGGAGGAAGGGCATAAGGACAGAAAGACAAAAGGGTGGGAGGAAGGAATAAAGGGAGGAAATTAAAAAGAAAAAGTAGATGAAAGAGAGGAAGGAAAAGAAGAAAGGAAGGAAGGAAGAAAGAAAGAGAGAGGAAGGAAGGAAGAAAGATGAATAGAGTGAGGAAAGTAGGAAGGAATATAGAGAGGAAGGGACAGAAGAATTGGCAAAGGGAAGAATGGAGGTTGGGATAAAGGAAAGAAGAAAGAAGAATGAAGGGTGGGATAAAGGAAGGAATGATGTATGTAAAGGAAGAAAGAAGGGAGGGGAAAAGGAATAGAAGGCAGAAGGAAGGACTATAAGAAGGAAAGTTGGAAGGGAGGAAGGAAAAAAGAAAGGGGCAGAATAAACAGAGGAAAGGGGGAAGGAAATGAGAAAGAAAGGAATAGAGGAAAATAGAGAGGGAAGAAGGAAGGAAGGGGGGAAGGAAGGAGCAGGATGCAGGTAGGTGACGCCTCCCGCTGTGGTGTATAATCCACGGATAACGCTCCGGTGAGACGTGCGGCTGATGGAGGCATTGCTGATACAATAACGCACTGATAACCGCAGTACAATAATTACTCCGCTATAATAACAGTATGACAGGACTCAAGACTCCAGAGAACACAGCAGCACAGAGGAATCAGAGCTCTGACCACAGCATGGTTGTGTTACAATGTATCAGTGCAGACAATGCTCTGTGCGCTCAACACCACATCACACATTGTCCTTCTGTTCTGGACTCCAGGATAATCAGGATCTAAAATAACACACTGTAACAAAGCATCAGCTGTGTGAGCTGACCAATAGACCGAAGGTGGCGGTCCTTACCTTGCCATCCGTAGTAACCGCTGCAAACACGGTGGAGGAGTACGGCGCCCACGCCACGTCTCCCACAGCAGAGTTTAAGTCAAACACGAACATGGGCTTCCTGCGGAGATGAAGGACGTGTCAGTGTCACCGGATGATCGGCGGTCACGGCGTGCACTCGGTGATGGACGACGCATCACTCACATCCCTACACGATCGGATTATTTACTAGATAAGATATCAGAAATCCAGGGGCACTGGGATCAGGAATCATCCCCAGAGACTGACGAGGGATACACTGCAACAAACCATCAGCTGTGAGTGATGAGGACGGGGCAGGATACACTGTAACAAACCATCAGCTGTGAGTGATGAGGATGGGGCAGGATACACTGCAACAAACCATCAGCTGTGAGCGAGGAGGACGGGGCAGGATACACTGTAACAAACCATCAGCTGTGAGCGAGGAGGACGGGGCAGGATACACTGTAACAAACCATCAGCTGTGAGCGATGAGGACGGGGCAGGATATACTGCAACAAACCATTAGCTGTGAGTGATGAGGACGGGGCAGGATACACTGAAACAAACCATCAGCTGTGAGTGATGAGGATGGGGCAGGATACACTGCAACAAACCATCAGCTGTGAGTGATGAGGATGGGGCAGGATACACTGCAACAAACCATTAGCTGTGAGCGAGGAGGATGGGGCAGGATACACTGCAACAAACCATTAGCTGTGAGCGAGGAGGACGGGGCAGGATACACTGTAACAAACCATCAGCTGTGAGCAAGGAGGACTGGGCAGGATACACGGTAACAAACCATCAGCTGTGAGTGATAAGGATGGGGCAGGATACACTGCAACAAACCATCAGCTGTGAGTGATGAGGACGGGGCAGGATACACTGAAACAAACCATCAGCTGTGAGTGATGAGGACGGGGCAGATACGATAGTAATGGCGTACAGAGGTGACATATGTCACAATCTGAGGGTCCTCGCACTTTAGATCCCCATGTGTTACATTGGGGCAGGGACCCCCACACCACACAGCTGTCAGTAACCCTACTATGTATCTGTGGGGTCTCTGGCATATCGGGGGATCTACGATGCCGGCAGGACATACTTGACGCTGTGTTCCCAGATCTTCACAGTCCAGTCAGAGCTGCAGGTGATGAAGACTTTGGGGTGAAATGGATTCCATCGCACGTTGTCCACCGCCATATTGTGAGCATCGAACGTGTCCAGGAACTGGCTGGAATACGCCTTCGAGCACTGTCAGAAATAAAGAGACATCCAATAAGAGACAGCAGCAGAGCCCGGGGATCGACAGGTAGAGAGCAGGTGTGATGCTGACATACTGAGCCTATGCTGAACTGCTCAAAGAATACCACCACCATACTGTGCCCAAATAACACCACCACCATACTGTGCCCAAATAATACCACCACCATACTGTGCCCAAATAATAACATCACCATACTGTGCCCAAATAACACCACCATACTATGCCCAAATAATACCACCACCATACAGTGCCCAAATAATAACATCACCATACTGTGCCCAAATAACACCACTATACTATGCCCAAATAATACCACCACCATACTGTGCCTAAATAATACCGCCATACTGTGCCCAAATAATAACACCACCATACTGTGCCCAAATAATAACACCACCATACTGTGCCCAAATACTGCCATACTGTACCCAAATAACACCACCACCATACTGTGCCCAAATAATACCACTACCATACTGTACCTAAATAATACCGCCATACTGTGCCCAAATAACACCACCATACTGTGCCTAAATACCGCCGTGCTGTGCCCAAATAATACCACTATACTGTGCCCAAATAATACCACTACCATACTGTACCTAAATAATACCGCCATACTGTGCCCAAATAATAACACCACCATACTGTGCCTAAATAATACTGCCATACTGTGCCCAAATAATAACACCACCATACTGTGCCCAAATAATACCACCACCATACTGTGCCCAAATAATGCCACCACCATACTGTGCCCAAATACCACCACCTTACAGTGCCCAAATAATACTGCCACCATACTGTGCCCAAATAATACCGCCACCATACTGTGCCTAATACCGCCACCATACTGTGCCTAATACCGCCAGACTGTGCCCAAATAATACCATTGCCATACTGTGCCCAAATAATACCACCATACTGTAACTAAATAATACCAACATGCTATGACAAAATACTGCCAAATTGTGTCCAAATAATACAGCCAGATTGTGCCCAAATAATACTACCATATCATGTCCAGATAATAGCGCCAGACTGTGCCCCAAAAATACTGCCACCAAACTGTGGCCAAATAGCACCATACCGTGTCCAAATACTGCAATACTGCGCCCAAATAATACCATAATGTGACCAAATAATACCAGACTGTGCCCAAATAATACCACCATCATACTGTGCCCAAAAATAGACAGAGTGCTGATATACTACCTCCATACAGTGCTTATATAATAGTGCCATAAAGCACTTAACAATACCACCATATTGTGCCCATATGATACTGCCACACAGTGCTCCAAAACCACCACCATACAACGGCAAAACGACAATGTAATTCACTGTTACACCACCACCATCACACGTCCAAATAATGCCATAGAGCGCCAGTATGGTGGGTACTGAGAGGCGGTGCCCATGTCTCTCCTCTCCTTCGTCCCGGTGACTCCTGCCCCTGGGACAGTCCTTGCCAGTTTCACCACACTGGTCCATGCCATGTAAGCTGTCCCATCATGCACTGCTCTCCTAGTGGCTATGTCCGGTTCTGCATGGATGAGATATCAGCGGACGGATATGGCGGGAGGAGACTCTGCACATGGTGGAGCATTAATACTGACAATCAGGGTGCACTGCGAGTGTTCAGAGCAAATGTCATCTACCCCGGCAGTGTCCGCTCCTCCACCCTGTGCCGTTATTATAAGGCCCCTCTACAGTGGCAGCACTCGTCCCCCACAACGTCCGCTCCTCCACCCTGTGCCGTTATTATAGGGCCCCTCTACAGTGGCAGCACTCGTCCCCCCACACCGTCCGCTCCTCCACCCTGTGCCGTTATTATAGGGCCCCTCTACAGCGGCAGCGCTCCTCCCTCCACAGTGTCCGCTCCTCCACCCTGTGCCGTTATTATAGGGCCCCTCTACAGCGGCAGCACTCCTCCCCCCACAGTGTCCGCTCCTCCACCCTGTGCCATTATTATAGGGCCCCTCTACAGCGGCAGCGCTCCTCCCTCCACAGTGTCCGCTCCTCCACCCTGTGCAGTTATTATAGGGCCCCTCTACAGCGGCAGCTCTCGTCCCCCCAGTGTCCGCTCCTCCACCCTATGCCATTATAGGGCCCCTCTACAGCGGCAGCGCTCGTCCCCCCACACCGTTCGCTTCTCCACCCTGTGCCGTTATTATAGGGCCCCTCTACAGCGGCAGCGCTCGTCCCCCCACACCGTCCGCTACTCCACCCTGTGCCGTTATTATAGGGCCCCTCTACAGCGACAGAACTCGTCACCCCACAGTGTCCGCTCCTCCACCCTGTGCCGTTATTATAGGGCCCCTCCGCGGCAGCGCTCATACCCCCACAACGTCCGCTCCTCCACACTGTGCCGTTATTATAGGGCCCCTCTACAGTGGCAGCGCTTGTCCACCCACACCGTCCGCTCTTCCACCCTGTGACGTTATTATAGGGCCCCTCTACAGCGGCAGCACTCCTCCCCCCACAGTGTCCGCTCCTCCACGCTGTGCCGTTATTATAGGGCCCCTCTACAGCGGCAGCTCTCGTTCCCCCATAGTGTCCACTCCTCCACCCTGTGCCGTTATTATAGGGCCCCTCTACAGCGGCAGCTCTCGTTCCCCCATAGTGTACACTCCTCCACCCTGTGCCTTTATTATATGGCCCCTCTATAGAGGCAGTACTAGTCCCTTCACAGTGTCCACTCCTCCACCCCGTGCTGTTATTATATGGCCCCTCTATAGAGATAGCACTTTTTGCCCCCCGCAGCATCCGTTCCTCCACCCTGTGCCGTTATTATATGGTCCCTCTATAGAGGTAGTACTAGTCCCTCCAGTGTCCACTCCTCCACCCCGTGCCGTTATTATATGGCCCCTTTATAGAGGCAGTACTAGTCCCTTCACAGTGTCCTCTCCTCCACCCCGTGCCGTTATTATATGGCCCCTCTATAGAGGTAGCACTCGTTGCCCCCCGCAGCATCCGCTCCTCCACCCTGTGCCGTTATTATATAGCCCCTCTATAGAGGCAGCACTCATCCCCGGCAGCGTCCGCTCCTCCACCCCATGCTGTTATTATCTGGACTCACTATAGAGGTAGCACTCGTCCCCCTGCTGCATAATATGGCAGCACTATTCCAGCTGATGAGCACGGCAGGGACCGGCCCGGACGCCTCCTGCTCCCACAGATTACTTCCAGGACGGTTTCTCCTTCACAAACAAATCCCATTACAGAGATCCGGGAGGGATTACAGCGTCGGCCCTGACTGACGAGGGGCCGATAAGTGGGTTTAGACGAAAGAGGCAATTTTCTCAAGAACTGAGAAATCCTTAAAGGAAAACTCCCCTGATTGCTGGACACATTGCAGTTAATATCTCCGCTTCATGTTGAGGAATTGTATCAATGTTTCAGTAGTCACATCCAGAGCTGCGTCCAAAAAATGTGGTTCCCAAGACCCAAGTGCAGGGCATGATGGGAGATTGCATTTCCTCTCTGATTAGGTAGCCATTGTCAGATTGGAGGTAAAATTCTACAGAACATCGACAGCAGCTCTGGATGTGACTAGAGGAAAATATGTGAAATTACTCCAAAGCTTAAAAAGATGGAAAAACACTACAATGGCACAAAACTGAAAACAGGACAGGTCATCTAGAGGCAGCTGGGACTGTAGGGGTCCACGAGGATGACACCACAGCTCCAGTGCCTGTAAGGGTCCACGAGAATGACCACACCGCTCCAGTGCCTGTAGGGGTCCACGAGGATGATCCCACTGCTCCAGTGCTTGTAGGGGTCCACGAGAATGGCCACACCGCTCCAGTGCCTGTAGGGGTCCACGAGAATGACCACACCGCTCCAGTGCCTGTAGGGGTCCACGAGGATGATCCCACTGCTCCAGTGCTTGTAGGGGTCCACGAGAATGGCCACACCGCTCCAGTGCCTGTAGGGGTCCACGAGAATGACCACACTGCTCCAGTGCCTGTAGGGGTCCACGAGGATGATCCCACTGCTCCAGTGCTTGTAGGGGTCCACGAGAATGACCACACCGCGCCAGTGCCTGTAGGGGTCCACGAGGATTACCCCCTGCTCCAGTGCCTGTAGGTGTCCATGAGGATGACCCCACTGCTCCAGTGCCTGTAGGGGTCCACGAGAATAACCACACCGCTCCAGTGCCTTTAGGGGTCCACGAGGATGACCCCACTGCTCCAGTGCCTGTAGGGGTCCACGAGAATGACCACCCCCCCCAGTGCCTTTAGGGGTCCACGAGGATGACCCCACTGCTCCAGTGCCTGTAGGGGTCCACGAGGATGACCCATCGCACCAGTGCCTGTAGGGTTCACAATGATGACCCATCGCTCGAGTGCCTGTAGGGGTCTCCACTAGGACGACCCCACCAGAGTCGTACCTATAGGGGTCGACGAGAATGACCCCACCGCTCTGGTGCCTGTAGGGGTCCACAAGGATTGACCCCCACCACCCCAGTGTCTTTAGGGGGTCACCTAATCATACCATGGGGAATGTGAGTGAAAATGTGTCTAAAGTAGTGACTTCTGGGCTTATCATGGTAGACATACTTAAGGACTTATGATGTAACCTCAGGTTTGGAATATTAGGTGCACCTTCACCTACAGGACCATCTCTGCACCCCTCAGCCCGGTTTGTGAGGCATGATCACGCTTCTCCTTACATTTGGGTGAAGGGCTTCATAACACTTCCTTCTTCATATTCCAGTAGCTCCGGTCCACGCTGGTCCTTTATGATTGGACTCGCCCCTTTTGGTCTGGGAATTACTCTGGCTGGTCCTGGCTGTGGCATTGGCCATCCACCACTTCTGATCCTTGGTGATTGGACTCTCATTTCTCAGAGACCAATGGTGTTGGCCATCCACCACTGTGGTGACCATGCTGTTCCTGACCGAAGCTCCATGATAACATTTCTACTGCTGGACTATCTAGAAGACTCTTGGACTATCCCACCTCTCCTCCAGATGTCCTTGGCTCTTGAGGACTATCCCACCTCTCCTCCAGATGTCCTTGGCTCTTGAGAACTATCCCACCTCTCCTCCAGATGTCCTTGGCTCTTGAGGACTATCCCACCTCTCCTCCAGATGTCCTTGGCTCTTGAGGACTATCCCACCTCTCCTCCATATGTCCTTGGCTCTTGACCCTGATCGCAGCTCTTGTCTCTAACCCTGCCGGTGACCTGGTTCCTGCACTCGGCTTCTATGTCACTTCTTGGATTTGTCATCTGGTTCTTGTGTTATTCTCCTGGTGTTGACCCCTAGTTCGTTCTCTAGATCTGCTCTGGACTGCAGTACAATCCTCTCCGGCTATCACTGGTGGCCAACCTGGGGACTAGTCACCTACCTTTGTAGTCCACACATCTTCACAGGGGTCAGGGAGGAAGAACAATACATTTTTCAAACTCTGCACCTGACGGTTTCTTAGAGGGTCCGTTGGGAGAGGTAACATTATATTAATATAAGGCTATAGGGAGTCTCTCACCTTATGGATCTTCCCTTCTTCTGTGCCAACCAGGAAGAGATAATCGATCTGACTGTGGAAATCGAAGGACGTTCCGCTCCCTGAAAGACGGGACAATGTCAGTGAATATAGGGAGGAAACTCATCTTACCCTGGAGCATCAGTCCGGCTGTCACCCAGCTTTCCTGCTATCTCCCGGCAGTCATATCCTCCCGTCACCATCCAGCAGGACTCATAAATAGTGAAGCAGCGCCGGGTACAGTAATGGCACCAGTCACATGTGTAGAGACTGCGGCACAACTGCTGCGCCCAGAGGAGTAACTAGAGTCCCCATCCTGATATATAATATATACATCCCCCATCCAGGGGTTTATACACGTGTCCCCCAACCTGGAGTGTATATGTATCTCTCCCATCCTGGAGTGTATATATATGTCCCCGATCCTGGAATGTATACATGTGTCCCCCATCCTGGAGTGTATACATGTGTCCCCCATCCTGGAGTGTATATATATATGTCCCCAATCCTGGAATGTATACATGTGTCCCCCATCCTGGAGTGTATACATGTGTCCCCCATCCTGGAGTGTATATATATGTCCCCGATCCTGGAATGTATACATGTGTCCCCCATCCTGGAGTGTATACATGTGTCCCCCATCTGGAGTGTATGTATGTGTCCCCCATCCTGGAGTGTATATATATGCCCCCCATCCTGGAGTGTATACATGTGTCCCCCATCCTGGAGTGTATATATATGCCCCCCATCCTGGAGTGTATATATGTGTCCCGCATCCTGGAGTGTATTATATATGCCCCCCATCCTGGAGTGTATACATGTGTCCCCCATCCTGGAGTGTATACATGTGTCCCCCATCCTGGAGTGTATATATATGTCCCCCATCCTGGAGTGTATATATGTGTCCCGCATTCTGGAGTGTATATATATGCCCCCCATCCTGGAGTGTATGTATGTGTCCCCCATCCTGGAGTGTATATATATGCCCCCCATCCTGGAGTGTATACATGTGTCCCCCATCCTGGAGTGTATATATATGCCCCCCATCCTGGAGTGTATACGTGTCCCCCATCCTGGAGTGTATACATATGTCCCCCATCCTGGAGTGTATAATATGTGTCCCCCATCCTGGAGTGTTATATATGCCCCCATCCTGGAGTGTATACTATGTGTCCCCCATCCTGGAGTGTATAATGTGTCCCCCATCCTGGAGTGTATCATTAGTCCCCCATCCTGGAGTGTATAATGTGTCCCGCATCCTGGAGTGTATACATGTGTCCCCCATCCTGTAGTGTATATATGTGTCCCCCATTCTATTGGATACCAGGCACCGTGCACATACAGTAAATATATATATATATATATATATATATACACACACACACATATATATATATATACACTGCTCAAAAATATAAAGGGAACACTTAAACAGAACATAACTCCAAGTAAATGAAACTTCTGTGAAATCAAACTGTCCACTTAGGAAGTAACACTGATTGACAATCAATGTCACATGCTGTTTGCAAATGGAATAGACAACAGATGGAAATTATTAGCAATTATCAAGACCTCCTCAATAAAGGAGTGATTCTGCAGGTGGGGACCGCAGACTACATCTGAGTACCAATGCTTTCTGGCTGATGTTTTGGTCACTTTTGAATGTTGGTTGTGCTTTCACACTCGTGGTAGCATGAGACGGACTCTACAACCCACACAAGTGGCTCAGGTAGTGCAGCTCCTCCAGGATGGCACATCAATGCGAGCTGTGGCAAGAAGGTCTGCTGTGTCTGTCAGCGTAGTGTCCAGAGGCTGGAGGCGCTACCAGGAGACAGGCCAGTACACCAGGAGACGTGGAGGGGGCCGTAGGAGGGCAACAACTCAGCAGCAGGACCGCTACCTCCGCCTTTGTGCAAGGAAGAACAGTAGGAGCACTGCCAGAGCACTGCAAAATGACCTAAAGCAGGCCACAAATGTTCATGTGTCTGCACAAACGGTTATAAACCAACTCCATGAGGATGGTCTGAGTGCCCAACGTCCACAGATGGGGGTTGTGCTCACAGCCCAACACCGTGCAGGACGCTTGGCATTTGCCACAGAACACCCGGATTGGCAAATTCGCCTCTGGCGCCCTGTGCTCTTCACAGATGAAAGCAGGTTCACACTGAGCACATGTGACAGAGTCTGGAGACGCCATGGAGAGCGATCTGCTGCCTGCAACATCCTTCAGCATGACCGTTTGGCAGTGGGTCAGTAATGGTGGGGGGTGGCATTTCTTTGGAGGGCCGCACAGCCCTCCATGTGCTCGCCAGAGGTAGCCTGACTGCCATTAGGTACCGAGATGAGATCCTAAGACCCCTTGTGAGACCATATGCTGGTGCGGTTGGCCCTGGGCTCCTCCTAATGCAGGACAATGCCAGACCTCATGTGGCTGGTGTGGTCAGCAGTTCCTGCAAGATGAAGGCATTGAAGCTATGGACTGGCCCGCCCGTTCCCAGACCTGAATCCGATTGAGCACATCTGGGACATCATGTCTCGCTCCATCCACCAACGTCAGGTTGCACCACAGACTGTCCAGGAGTTGGCAGATGCTTTAGCCCAGGTCTGGAGAGATCCCTCAGGAGACCATCTGCCGCCTCATCAGGAGCATGCCCAGGTGTTGTAGGGAGGTCATACAGGCATGTGGAGGCCACACACAATACTGAGCATCATTTTGACTTGTTTTAAGGACATTACATTCCACTTTAATTTTGTGTGTGACTCCAAATCCAGGCCTCCATTGGTTAATAAATTTGATTTCCATTGATTTTTGTGTGATTTTGTTGTCAGCACATTCAACTTTGCACAGAATGAAATATTCTCATTGAATACTTTGTTCATTCATTCAGATCTAGGATGTGTTATTGGAGTGTTCCCTTTATTTTTTCGAGCAGTATATATACACAAACACCTACTGTATGTGCATAGTGCCTGCTATATTTTACCAGGATGGGGAATATATATACCAGGGTGGGTGATATATATATATATATATATATATATATATATATACACACACACAGTGGTGGAAGTATTTGATCCCTTGCTGATTTTGTAAGTTTGCCCGCTGACAAAGACATGAACAGTCTATAATTTTAAGGGTAGGTTAATTTTAACATTGAGAGATAGAATATCAAAAATAAAATCCAGAAAATCACATTGTATAAAATATATAAATTTATTTGCATTTTGCAGTGAGAAATAAGTATTTGATCCCCTACCAACCACTAAGAGTTCTGGCTCCTACAGACCAGTTAGACTCCTAATCATCTCGTCACCTGCATTACAGACAGCTCTTACATAGTCACCTTTATAAAAGACTCCTGTCCACAGACTCAATCAGTCAGACTCTAACCTCTACAACATGGGCAAGACCAAAAAGCTTTATAAGGATGTCAAGATCATAGACCTGCACAAAGCTGGAATGGGCGACAAAACCATAAGTAAGACGCTGGGTGAGAAGAGACAACTGTTGGTGCAATAGTAAGAAAATGGAAGAAATACAAAATGACTGTCAATCGACATCGATCTGGGGCACCATGAAAAATCTCACCTTGTGGGGTATCCTTGATCATGAGGAAAGTGAGAGATCGGCCTAAAACTACACGGGGGGAACTCGTTAATGATCTCAAGGCAGCTGGGACCACAGTCACCAAGAAAACCATTGGTAACACATTACGCCGTAAAGGTTTACAATCCTGCAGTGCCGCAAGGTCCCCCTGCTCAAGAAGGCACATGTGCAGCCCGTCTGAAGATTACTAATGACACCGGGATGATTCTGTGAGTGATTCGGAGAAGGTGCTGTGGTCAGATGAGACAAACATTGAGCTCTTTGGCATTAACTCAACTCGCCGTGTTTGGAGGAAGAGAGATGCTGCCTATGACCCAAAGAACACCGTCCCCACTGTCAAGCATGGAGGTGGAAACGTTATGTTTTGGGGGTGTTTCTCTGCTAAGGGCACAGGACTACTTCACCACATCAATAGGAGAATGGATGGAGCCATGTGCCGCAAAATCCTGAGTGACAACCTCCTTCCCTCCACCAGGCATTAAAAATGGGTCGTGGCTGGGTCTTCCAGCAAGACAATGACCCAAAACATACAGCCAAGGCGACAAAGGAGTGGCTCAAAAAGAAGCACATTAAGGGCATGGAGTGGCCTAGCCAGTCTCCAGACCTTCATCCCATAGAAAACTTATGGAGGAGGTGAAGCTCCGAGTTGCCAAACGACAGCCCCAAAATCTTCATGATTTAG